>CM019178.2:38070242-38106032 GCA_009739505.2 Apolygus lucorum
ATATTAACTTGAATACGTTCTTTCGGAGGAGCTATAATGGAGCTAAATTGTTCATGGACGAAAATCGTCACTTCGTTAGAAAATGGCTGACCTCTGATTCGCCGAATGAAGGACTGTGTCTGTCGTTGAAGTCCTGAGTATCATCAAGGTGCGTTGTATTCACGTCTGGTTCGCATATCACTAAATTTTCTTCGGGCTCCTCTTTAATTGGTACTTGATTCCTGTAGAACGTATAAATGAGATTATAAAAATGCCTTTTTAAGCGATTTTTGAGCTTAAACTGAAAATTTGACTCTTAAGAGTAAATTCTCCAGAACTTTGCTCCAGTGAATTTATTCGAGCCTATTGTATTACTTATCGAGACTTCAGATAATAGAGAATTTTACTGTTGGTATTTCGAGTAAGTACCTACTTTCAATCTTATTTACAAGCGCTTCAACTTATTACACACTGGTTAGTGATCACCCGTCTGCAAAGAACACGGCTTTTCCATGAATAGTACCTATTAGCAATAACATCGCGATCCGAGAGTTGCGGGTGTCGTCATAACGAAATTTGGGTCTTGGTTGCTAAGGATGTAAGGAGGACAATGTTAACCTTTCACTGACGGTCTATTTCCGTCAGAGAACACCGTTTTGCGATTCACACTCGTGTTTCTGATTTAAGGAGCGAACGGTATGTCCTACAGAACTGGGGATGGTCTCATTCGATTCTAAAAATTCAATTCAATTTTAAATTGAATAAAAAAGATTATTTCGGGAGTTTTTGAAAAAGGGCGTTTTGAAAATGTTGACCCCTATTTTTCACTAATTAGAAGCGACTGAACTAACCAAAAGCTTTGCAGCACAACTAGACCCCAAACGAGGTACAAAAATGTTTAACTAAGGGAAGTGGAAATCCATCCGTACAGCTGATGTATAGATTCTTTAATTATTTTTTAAAATTCGATTTTGGATTTAACGTATTTTGAACGTAAAAAATCAAATTTTGAGGGGCGGTGAGGGGGGTCCATAGTTTGTTTCGGAATGGTTCCTAAACAATTTTCAACAAAGGTAAAGGGGAGGTGGGATTGAACTCAAGTCAACAGTGACGGCGCAGCGGGGCTACCCCACCTTCACAACTCAGAGGTCGTGTGGGTTTTAGCATACCCATGATGCTGAGCCTCAAGTATTGTTTGCTCCAGGTACTTGGCACTATTTTATTAGAAGCAATAAAATTGTCATTACCCTACGATATCTCGTATTATTTTATCAGAAATAGTTTAGATCTAGATTAGATCTCTACTGCCCTGAAATTACCTAGCCCCATTTACATTACAATCTCTTCTGAGGTACCTACCTAGTTGAACTGATAATAAATTAGTCTCTTCGTCATTTACCAGCCATTATACAGGGTGTCTAAAAAACAGATCTCATTCCTTCAAGGCCCCAACTCGTTTCCAGCGCCCATTAGAGTAGCAAAAGAGAGGTTCCTGTTCATCCTCCTACACTGTGGAGGAATGTATATAGCTAGGATAGGAGGTGTAGGAGCTAGGATAGGAGGTATTCTTGATAGGAGGTGACTTCAACGCCAAGCACCCAACATGGGGTTCTCCTAGGTCAAATACTTATGGTCAACTGATTAACCGTTGGAGGTTAACGTTCCAGCTTTCAATACAAGACTCAAACATATTGTTTAGTAATGCATGCATTCCAGGGGACGTCCCATTGGATAAGCATTGGATCAGTTTAACCAGTTGTTAAGTGATAAAACTGTTTCACTCGATGTAATTTATTTATTACTTTAGGCAAGAAATAGTGACCCCCCCCCCACCATTATCCACCTTAACATTTCTAGCGGCATGGGAGCCTCGAATCTGAAGAGCATTTTAAAATCCATGATCTACGACACCCAACATGCGAATTCGAGTTCACCCCCCCCCCCCCCCCCAACACCAATGGTGCCGGTCTGGCACCAAAGCGGAAATACGTCGTAAGATTGAACTTTCATCTGTTAGTTTTAGTAGGCAGTCCGTCGAAGTTCACATCCGTGTTCAAGGTGAAACACACAAAAAAAAAACACGAAATATGCGGTTTATGGTGTCCTGGCACCATGGTGGCACCACTAATAGTTCCATGGTGGTACAGACAATAATTCATGAAAATCCGGAGGTATAATGAGAATTTTTCCTCAATTTCAAAGCTTGGGTACAATTAGTAAGCAGTAAAGGAACCGAAATATTGAAAAATCGGATATTTTGTGAATATCATCCCCCCTCTCACCCCCTCCCCTTGCGAATTTTGGTACTCGGGTGAAATTATGTACAACTCGGAAGTTATTTGAGTCAAACAAAAAAAGAAACACGCAAATCGGTTGGAAATTGAGGCCAGGGCAGAGTTTACAAGATTACGCCCGCAAACGCACGTTTTTTAAGCATTAACCCCCCCTTTCCCCCCCTTAAAAAGCAAAATTCAAAATTCCGGCGCCGTAGTGCACAATTAGATAGTTTTCCGCGTCGATGAAAAAAAGAACCACAAAAATCGGTTGAGAACTAAGGGCTGTGCAGAGTACACAAGATTATGCCCAAAAACGCACGTTTTTTGAGCATTAACCCCCCCTTTCCCCCCCTTAAAAGGCAAAATTCGAAATTCCGGCGACGTAGTGCACAACTAGATAGTTTTCCGCGACGAACAAAAAAAGAACCAGGAAAATCGGTTGAGAACTAAGGCCTGGGCAGAGTACACAAGATTTTGTTACACACACACATACACACACACATACACACACACACACACAGACATACACCTATGGCTTTTTTCGTGGATTTGGATTCAGAATGGTCTAAAACGGATTACTGCGTGGTTATTTTTTTTTTTCTGTTGAGTGTTGTCCTCCTTCATCCCAGATCGATTGCATAAGGACGCCCAAGTCTTACTGTGGGACGTCCTAAAAATGCCGACGAGATACGATCCAAAACCTGGTATTCGACCCACACATCTGGACTTTTTCATTACTAAAGGTTTGGCAAACCAAACTTCTAATGTCACCGTTAACCAGGATCTTAGTTCCGATCACATACCAGTGCACTTAAAATTGCATGGTTCCCCTAAAGTGGTTTTCAACAAACCTACCCTACTCAAGTATCCAGTTAACTGGATAAAATACAAGCAATTGATAGCAGATGGCTTAGGCCAATTACCCATACTGAAATCAAAAAATGACATAGACAGCGCTGTCGAACAAATTACATCTATAATTACCAGAGCAGCTTCGGAAGCCTCTTCGCATTCGTCAATTCGACCACGTGTAAATTATTCATTCCCACCCCATGTACAGGAAATCTGATCAGAACGTAAAAAAGCCAGACGTAGATGGCTGAGCACGCGAAATACGAGCGAAAAGAGACTTTTCAACCAACTAGGCAACGCCTTGAGGGCAGAGTTGGTCCTGCTAAAAAATGAAAAACGACGCGAAGAAATACTCTCACTGAGTGCAAAAGATCTCTCCCTGTACCGTAAGACCAAAATTCTTACCAAATGCCCCAGAACCATATCACAACTCAAATTCGATTCCACTTGGCTATCGCTACCTATTGAAAACGCAACCGCTTTCGCAGAAATGTTGGAGAATCGTTTCACCCCACACGAATTCAGTTTTGGGACCGAACACCTGCCACCTCAGGAGTGTCCCTTTCCTTCTCCACCGATCTTCTTTTCGCCCAAGCAAGTTACGAAGGTGATTCGTCGATCAGCTTCTCGCAAAGCACCTGGACCAGACTTGATAGTCAAACCATTACTTTCCAACGCTCCACGTCGATTAATTTCTTTCCTCACTCGTATCTACACTTCTTCTATCCAACTTGGCTACTTCCCGCATGCATGGACACAAGCTACGATCATAATGATCCCCATTACGTCTTACAGACCTATTAGTCTTTTATCCATCCTCTCGAACACATTTGAACGCCTGATACTCCCGCATATCAAGAAATACACTGAGCAATTGATACCTGATCAGCAGTTTGGATTCAGGGAAAAGCTCCCATGCCCTCTACAACTGCAACGCTTGACAACCTACATTAAAAATGCATTTAATAAGAAAGAGTTCTGCAGAACAGCGTTCTTCGACGCTGAACAAGCCTTTGACAGACTCTGGCACAATGGGCTTCTACACAAACTTCGGCAACATTTACCAAACAACCTCTACTGTCTAATCGAAAGCTATCTGTCTGGCCGTACTTTTCGAGTTTGCGTGCAGAACGAGACCTCTCTTCCTCGAACAATCCTAGCAGGAGTACCCCAGGGAAGCGTCATGGCACCATATCTCTACATATTTTACTGTCACGACCTTCCCTTACCAACGTCTCCTTCATTATCGTCTATGTTCGCTGACGATTTAGTGATAGCAGCTTCTGATACCTCGTATGAGACTGCGACAAATAGGTTGCAAGCTTGCGTTGACACACTCAGTCGTTGGTGTTCAAAGTGGCGTATGAAAGTCAACCCCGGTAAATCAAACATTGTTACCTTCACGTACCGACACAAATACGACAGCCTCCCAATAAAGTACGCAACTCATATGATTCCTCAAACCACATCTTATAAATACCTGGGAGTAATTCTGGATAAGAGGCTCACATACCACGACCACATTTCCGAAATTGTGAAGCGGCTAAGAAACCGAATGAAAATGCTGAGTTCCCTACTACATAGTCCCTACCTATCAGTCCAAAACAGACTATTGGTCTACAAAACTATAATTAGACCTATATGGGCCTATGCACTGCCAATTTGGGGGACATGCTCTGCTTCGCAATTTCTTCGTCTTGAGCAAAATCAGAACCAAGTTCTACAGAAAGAGACCATTCACGCTCCACCGCTTGTCAGAAACTCTACTATATACAACGACTTCAACCTCGAAACACCATCTGAATACAGAATCAGGATAATGGAACAGTTCACCACTAACGCACGAAGCATTCTGAACCCATTAGTGCCTCAAAGTCTACAACTCTTCGAATTGAACAGACTGAAGACTACTCGTCACTTATCGTCATTCGTACCAACCATGTTATACCAAGAATGAATAATTATTTGCTTTTATTAATTTCATTTCTTTATTTATTCATTTTGTTCTGTTTGTTTTAATTTAAGTAGGTACGTTATCTTACTGTTTCATACTACTACTTCTCATAATTGAAGTATTGAAGCACTTATGTTGAACAAATTACACTATGCTACAAAAATTACTATCATTAAGGAATAATACGCTGTATTGGTCTTAAACAAATAAACAGTTAAATAATTAAAAAAAAAATTCCTTCAAGGGATCGATTCTACAACATTTGCATCAAAACGTGCCACTTAAAGTTATAGAAGCCAGCCATATCTCCCACATTTCCAGAGTTATCTCAAATCTGAAGATACCGTTGGAAAGATCGTAAAATTTCCCATCTCCCCAATACCAAATATAATTTTTCAGTTGAATTGTACGGGGAAAGTGAACTTAGTAACTATTTGAAAACTTAACCGTTTTTCAAGGCCCATAATGTCCAAATAATTCGTGATAATTAACTGAACCCCGGATCCCCTGGTCTTCTCCGCTGCCGCAACTCCCACAGTGATTTCGTTGAAAAAATTTACGTGTTCTAACACAAATTTCTCCCTTAAATTCCATTATAAAACATTTTTTGATTGTACCGTTGGAAAGCTAAGATTCTGGCGCAGTTTTTAGACTTACCGGCAATAGTTCATTATGTAGAATTATTTGGACATTATGGGCGTTGAAAAACGGATAGTTTTCGAAAAGTTACTAAGTTCACTTTTTAGGTTGCTTTATTACCCGTAAAATTCTACAGAAAAAATGTTATTTGGTATTAGGGAAACAGGAAATTTTACAATCTTTCTAACGGTCTCTTCAGATTTGAAATTATTCTGAAAATGAGGGAGCTATGGCCGTTTCAATGAAATAAGGTCGATAACACGGAAAAAAATCTTAAATCGTAAATAACTCGAGATAAAAGCGTTAAAAAAACTTTAAAGGCAGCAAATTAGTTGTAGAATCGATCCCTTGAAGGACTGAGCTTTGTTATATAGACACCCTGTATAAATATTCAACAACTAGACAACTTCTCGTGTGGAGCAGCCATCAACAAAATAACATAAGAACTTAACATGATTTTTAGAAAATAAAAGAAGTTTGTATTTGTCTATTACCTTTGTGAGGCTGGTCCAGGCAACAAGAAACTCATCTGCTTCTCGTAAATGTAAGGTTTGCTTCCCCCACGCTCCATCTGGCTTCTCAACGCGCGGGTGTAAGCATCTCTTAGATTTTTCCATCGTTTTTGTACTTCTTTACCTGACGAAATAAGCTGATACTTCAGAATACTATTCTACAGGTTCGCAATTTGGCAGTTAGTATAATAAATATAAAGTTAAAAAATAAATCAAATTTAAACCAAAATAGGTGTATTAAAAGCTGGATTAAACGGGTAGTTTAGAGTACCTGGGTAATAGGTATTTGAGAAATATTAGAGATTTTTCCTATTCTTGGAAACTTGGTAAAAATTATTGGTTAAATTTAGGACACTTTAGGTTTTCATTATTTTGGTTTAAATTTCATGAATACCAGTAAATCATATAGGGTGAGCCATCCGTAATAGTAAAATTATTATAAATTACTGCCTAATTTCTTTATTGGATACGTACCTAATTTTTTTTCTAGTACCTATTCTCTTATTGTTTTTGCGAAGGGAATAAATAATCTTACACTCGCTAAAACAGTTGAACAGATTTATTACAGAAACATCAAAAAAGTTGGTTTGTTATACCCAATAATTTTCATGACTATTGTAATTATTGTTGTAGTCGAATGAGTGGAAATACATTTTGAAGAACAATGTGCAAGTTTCCGTAGTGTAAGAGGTTTACGTGATTGCGGTGAGGGAACTTGTAATTTTATTGATTTCACTTGTATTTTACTCATTTATGGTTCAGAAGAACTCAGTTACACGATGAACTAGAAGCCTTTTAAGTTGGTGTTTATTGATAATAGTTTATAGTTTTCATTGTTAATAGTTTATTGTTAATAGTGTTCGGAAACCTAACCAAGTAGTTGCGAGTGTAGTCACGATTTTTGCAAATTGAAGTTATTCGTAAATAATGACGATAATTCAGTAGGTAATCGTTGCGAAGAGCTCTTTATAATAATATTTTGATACCTACTTGCGTAATTCTTTCGAATGAAAATTAACTATAGCATTTACAGATTCAATTTATCCTTTTACAGATTTATTTCAACCTTTTATAAATTCATTTAAACCTTTTACAAATTCAATTCAACCTTTTACAAATTCGATTCAACTTTCCACCAGAGGCGATGGATATGGGAAGTAGCTGATTGATTAGGATTATAAGCAGTAGGCTACACGTAGGTGGGTATGTAGGTACCTTAGCATAGCTATTGTGATTTTCTGAGGGAACTTGAAGAAGTTCCACTGCACAATTCATCAGATGATGTTCTATTAATTATGCACAATGCTTTAATTCACAGATCATCCTGGTAAGTGATTTTATAGATCTGTCAACGATGAGTATCAAGTTTTTACCTTCTTACTCTCCATTGCTTAATCCAGTGGAATACGCATTCTCCAAGATAAAGTCAAAAGCAAGGGAAATACTTAGTAGCCAAGAGGATCATGACTTATCTGACGTTATACGAGAAAGTGTGGGTTCAGTAACTGCACAAGATTGCGCTAACTACGTGATCTCATGAGATCAGTTGAAGGGTTTGGATGTGTTGAACCGAATTTGTAAAAGGTTGAAATAAATCTGAATAATAATAATTTTCAGGCGTAAAGCGAGGCGGAAAGCGAAAAGGGACCTCTTGTCGGCGTTCGTCGAAATTGAGTTATTGCTATTTTCTCAATCTATATAAATTTATGAAGAATTTAAGACCAAAAGCATCCTTGTAGCTCAAAAATTTACGAAGCTGCAGTATTTCAGTGTTTTATTACAGAAAAAATGGATTTTGAGAAAAACGACCATAAACTTCAAAATGCTACCTTAAATTCTTAGATTCTTAAATCGATATTTTCTTATTTAGGTTACTTTCGATTCGATTCGATCTTTCAGGCCTATACACTTGGGTTCTAGAGGGTCCAAGGATCAATAATCGATAGAAAGTGAAAAATCGATACTTTCGACCTTCTTCCATTTTTTAGCCTTCTCCTCGAAATCAGCTTTGCCGACAAGAGGTCCCTTTTCGCTTTCCGCCTCACATAAAATGAATAAAAATAAAAATGAATGAATAATAAAATAATGAATTGTGCTTCCATTATGTTAATGATTTATACCCATGTTACTGATCAATATTTATTATTGGTTAGTAACATGAGATGGTATCATCTCTTCACTACGCCAGAAGCTCAACCGACTTCGAGCACGAGGTTCTTATGGATTTGGAAGGTTGAACTTTCACTAAATTAATATTTACTAAACTATTCGTAAGAACTGACAAAAATCTACTTACTGATTCGTTTGGTTTCTAGATCTGACAATTCGTCCCATTTTTCGTTGTTTAGAACGCGTTGAGCGACGATCACCCAGCAAAGATTTTTGAGCTCCTTGTTGCGGTATTCTTCGTGATCGATGTTGTACAGACACGGGTACTTTTGCACCTCGACGATGAGTCTTTCGTTATTTAGTTCCATATTCGGAGGAAATTTCCGGTTTGTATCGTGGGAATGCTGTACTCTTCTATGACATTTTGTCGTTAAAAATTGAGGGAAATCCAAATCAAAATTTCAACTCGCGTTTTACGTGTTAGACCTTTTAGAACAATTTTGGTTGCGTGTCTGTCTGTCAGTTGGTCTGTGTGTCCGCAAATCCATGAAACGAGCATAACTATAAAAAGTTAGGCACTGACAGATTTTGATGGAATTTTCAGGGATTGTGCGGGTCGGCGTGTAGATGGTCCCCTATGAAAATCAAAGCCCCCGGATCGAAAGTAGCCTCTGCCCATGCGCAAATGTAAAACCCTTATAACTGCTAATTTCTACTTTTTCCATCAGAATTCGATGCAATTTTCAGGAATTGTACGGATTGGTTTGTACATGGTCCCCTATAGGGATTTTCATAAATGAATTTGGGAGAAAGTAGCCTCTGGGCATGCGCCAACGTGAAGAAGCGTCTACAAGTTTTCATTCGATTTCGAAGAAATTTTCAAGAAAAGTGTGGTTGAGACTTGGAGGGTTCCCTATAAATGTAGATATCCCGTGATCATAAAATCAGGAGAGAGGTAGTTACATGGAGATTCACGTTTTGAGATTATCTACTATACCTCAACTCATCTATACAGTAGTTATGGATTCTAGGAAGCTATGTGTCACACCCACGTTTTTGACATTTTCATGTCTTTCATATGGCACATAAAAAAAAATCGTCACGAAATTAATTGCTAACGAAATTTGCTAACGAAAATTGCTAACGAAATTTGTCCCAAGTCGCCACAATGATGATTATGACCATCAGAAGTGAAGTTGTTAGGTACTTTACAGGTAGGTACTTTACAGTTAGGTAGGAACTTTACAGTTTGATATTACCAGATCAGCTGAGTCGAAAATTGAGCTCCCAGATCAGCTGAGCCAAAAATCGAGCTCCCAGACCAGCTGAGTCGAAAATTGAGCTCCCAGATCAGCTGAGTCGAAAATCGAGCTCCCAGATCAGCTGAGTCGAAAATCGAGCTCCCAGATCAGCTGAGTCGAAAATCGAGCTCCCAGATCAGCTGAGTCGAAAATCGAGCTCCCAGCTTTCATACTTTTCTCATCACCGCCCATTACTCAGTGTTAAGACAGATGAAGCTGAACCAATGGAAGAATAAAACAATGTTATTTTTGTAAAATAAATAAATATATTTTTCTTTTTTGTTTTTCTGTGTTTATGGGAGGTATGTAGTTCATGTGTCGGGAGGGGAGGGGGGGGGGGGCATGAAAATGTTTCAATGTGTTGCAGACTCGTATGCAAGCGTTTTCAAAGAATATGGACGATGGATATGTTTTCTGTGATTTATGCTTGTCACCTATTAAGAGTAAGATCGAAAATAGGTACTCAAAGGGGAGTAAATCATAATTGGGAAACTCTAACAAAAGAAACCAAATTTTTTTTTTTTTTTCAAGTTTGTGACGCGCTTTCATGTCTTCGGAAAAACCCATTTGTGGATTAGGACGGAATTTCGAACGTTGTTTCACTCTTCTATCTTAAAACTCTTGTTTTGTTTAGTGATTTTAATTCAGTTTTACAAACGAAACACAATAAACTGCAGAAAAGTTAACGGTGTAAATTTAAAATATTTTTGAGGTTTTGAATTCCAAGTTTTCTCCAAACATCAAATGTAGTCTGAAGTGCCACGAACCGTCAACAGCTTTTGGAGCTTTCTCGAGTGTACAAGTACATTTTATGCAAGAGCTTTTGGAATCGAGTAAGAAAAAAATTTTCAACCACTCCTCATTTTATGGTTTACGTTTTAAAGTATTTAAAATCCAAAAAATGTAATTTAAAAAAAAATCCGTCCATCCGCCGTACGCGGCACTTTTCTTAGTTACCATGGACCGATTTTGATGAATTTTGGTGCATCGGTGCTATTTGAGGTCTAGTTGTGCCACGAATCGTTTGGTTGATGTCAGTCACTTTTAAAGGGTGAAAAATGGGAGTTTAGATGTTCAAAACGCCCTAGCTCGAAAACTCTCGATATAAAGATTGAATTTTTACAATCGAATGAGACCACCCAAAGCTCTGTAGGACAGACCGTTCGCTCCTTATGAGAACTTAAGGGTTGGACCAACAATACATCAGAAACATGAGACTGAAATGAAAAGGATTGTTCATTAAGGAAATAGGCCTCATCTCCGATCAATTTTCAAAAAATCAAATGCGATAATTGTTCGTCTCAAATGAGTTTTGTTGACATTTTCATGTCTTTGCTTTGGCACATAAACTGAAAAATCGTCACGAAAACTAAGCAAATCTTGCTCACGCGACCAATAAATAAAATAGACTCACTGTGTTGCGTAGAGAACAATAAACTGTTTTCTTATTTTGATGCTTGTGTACATGAACTAACAACCTTACTTCACTACCTTGTTGTGTAGTGGTTGACATGAAAATGTCCCAATGTGTTGGACTCGTATGCAAGCATTTTGGTGTGGGTTTAATCTACCTTTCTCCTGCACAAAACTGTTTCACTCAATCTATTTAACATTCCTTTCAAAATGAGAAAGCACCGTCTCATTACATCAAAATTTAAAATATTTTTGAGGTTTTGAATTCCAAGTTTTCCCCAAAGATAGTACTCCGTAGTGCATCCTGAGCGAGCAAGAAACAAATTACGTTATGGAGGCACCCACAACTCTCAGATACCGAAGTTATCGCTAGTAGGTAGTATTATTGGAAGAGCTGCTTTCTATCTGTACAGTAAAATGATTAACCATCGTATAATTATTTCCATTGATTTCATTTTTTGACTGTTGAAAAGAACATTGTTCCTTGGAAACCACCCATTATTTTTGTGATCAATCTGTTATGTGTCAGGTTGAGTTTTTCAAGTCAAAGTGGAAAAAAAGTTTTATTTCAGCTTTTTAATAATATTAAAAATAATATTCGATTATATAATCGATTGTGGGGGGTGGCTATGGCACATATCGTATATGGATGCGTTCAGAAGTGAAAAAAAAACACCAACGGTGGATACAGCTTTCGTACAAGTACGCAACCACGAGAGACATTTATGTCTTATGTTTAATAAATTGAGAGCTTTCCAATGAGTGGTGAACGATTTTTGTGGGGTGGAAAATGAGGAAGTTAGTTTTCCCTAGGAACGATTGGTTGTACGTGAAAATCATCAGAAATTTCCGCGTAACGCTCCCCTCATAACGCTCCCCGCGTAACAAATCCCGCGTGACGATTTTTCGTTTATGTGCCATAGTAAAGACATAAAATGTCAAAAATGTGATTGTTACAGTTACCCCAAATCACTGGGTTAGAATAGTTCAAGAAAACTGAGTAATTCCATCAATTTAAAACTTTAAAAATCCCTCTAAAGCTAGGAATAGGTACCCGTGAGATATGTAGGTTTCAGGATCAATAAGATCAAAGAAATAAAAAAGTCTGCCAAGTGGGTGTGGCACATAGCTTCCTCGTATTCATAACCCGACTGTATAGATGTTCCGATGCATTGTAGGTAATCTCAAAACATCAATCACTGCGTACCTTGCACTACCCTAATAGTCAACCCGGACTATCTCTGAATATTTCTTCGAAATCGAACGGAAAATGTGGATGTTATGGTTGTTATAAGGATTTTACGTTTGGGCATGCGAAGAGGCTACTTTCAGTTTGGGGCCATGTTTTTCATAGGGGACCATCTACACCCCATAATCCCTGAAAATGACATCGAAATCGATTGGGAAATGTGGAAGTTATGACTGTTACAAGGAATTCACGTTTGCGCATGCGCAGCAGCTACTATCAGTCCTGGGATGATGATTTTCATAGGGGACCATCTACTTGCCAACTCGCACAATCCCTGAAAATTTCATCGAAATATGACTATAACTTCGTATGGATTTGCCCGTTTCAAGGATTTCATGAAAGACACACAGGCAGACAGAGTCACGCGGAACCAAAATTGTTCAGGGAGGCCTGACACGTAAAACGCGAGAGGAAATTTTGATTTTGGAGAACATTTCTTTTTGCTTCCTCACTACCGAAGGTAGGGAAGCTTTGTATTCGTGAAAGAAGTGAAAAAAAAATGTCCTCCAAAATCAAAATTTCCACTTGCTTTTTGCGTTTTAGAGCTTCCCGAACAATTTTGGTTCCGTGTCTGTCTGTCTGTCTGTCTGTCGGTCTGTCGGTCTGTCGGTCTGTCTGTGGTCAATCCTTGTCCCGGGCAAAACTATACTAACCTGTGGTCCGATTTTGATGAAACTTTCAGGGATTATGCGGGTTAGGTCCTAGACGGTCCCCTATAAATTTCAGCACCTTCGGACCAATAGGAGCGAGTGCGCATGCGCAAACGTGAATTTCCTGGAACCTCGTTTTCTCGGTTTCTAATCAACCGATTTTGCTCAAATTTGGAGGTTAGTTAGGGACTAACTTCTAAGAGACACCCTATAAGTTTTAATCAAATTGGTCAAGCAATAGCCGCTGCGCATGCGCGAACTTTAAATTTATTGTTACAACCAAAACTCCGCAACTATTCAACCAATTTCGATGAAATTTTCAGGGATTGTGTGGGTTAGGTCCTAGACGGTGGACCGCTAAATAAAGAATCATAATTTTTTCGCCAACTGATTCTATACGTCCATGTTACAATGAGTGAGGAAGCTATACTGCCCACCCAACTTGGCAGACGTTTTTCAACCTTGAAAAGTGAAGACAATGCTTCCGCTACCTTGGTAGGCTTGGAAACTATAATAAACGTCTGCCAAGTGGGTGTGGCACATAGCTTCCTCGTATCCATAACCCGATTGTATAGATGATCCGATGCATAGTAGTTAATCTCAAAACATCAAAACAAGTTAATCTGTAACATTCCTGAGAATTTCATTGAAATCGGGTGGAAAATGTAGAAATTATGGCCGTTACAAGGAATTCACGTTTGCGCATACGCAGTGGCTACTATCAGTCCGAAGGAGGTGATTTTCATAGGGGACCATCTAAATACTAATCTGTAACATTCCTGAGAATTTCATTGAAATCGGATGGAAAATGTAGAAATTATGGCCGTTACAAGGAATTCACGTTTGCGCATGCGCAGTCGCTTCTATCAGTTCGGGGATGATAATTTTCATAGGGGACCGTCTACACACCAACTCGCACAATCCCTGAAAATTTCATCGAAATCTGACAATATCTTCGTTTGGATTTGCCCATTTCAAGGATTTCATGACAGACAGACAGACAGGGAACCAAAATTGTTCAGGTAGGTCTGAAACGTAAAACGCGAGTGGAAATGTTGATTTTGGAGAACTTTTTTTTTTTCATCCTTGAAAAGTGAAAACAAAGCTTCCGCTACCTTGGTAGACTCGGAAGCAAAAACGATGGCAATGTCAGAAAAACCATTAAATTTCCATAGTCATCAAGATTTTAAATATATTGCAACACGTTTTTGGGATCAAATGAGACCACGAAGAGCAGTGAACGACCTACCGTTCGAATGGCTAGTAAGTACGAGGTGTCGTGGAAGCTGTCTGAAACGAATCACTTCACATAGCAGATTATAACACTTCTCGAACAACGCTGGACTTTCTCAAAACCGACACTTCTGCACACGTTATTTCGGTAATCGCACCAATTCGACGGAATTGTTTTCGAGCGCGACCGAGCAAAGTAGTAGAGAGAAGGGTTTTAGCCGGCCGCCACGACACGATAGTCCGATACTTGAGAGGTTCGAACAAAGAAGAGTTCCAAGACCTCAAGACGAGCGGGAATGTCGCTGTGGGAATCGACCAACGACATGACCTTGAGAGTCGCGCCTCTCCCACCACACCCCCGGCGACAAGTTCCAGCTGCCGACTTTGATTGGCTGGGAACATCCTGAGGGAATCGTTTGCCTGGAGATGCCTGGGCGGTGGGCTTCAATATTCGATGGTTCCCCGGTCGGCGAGGTGAGATGCCGTCGTGGACTCCGTTAGCGCTGGAGAGTTGAGGTCATACATCTATGTTGCGTAGGTACTTACTTCTATCTTATCTACGAGTAGGTAAGCTAATGTCACGAGCGCTGTTCTGCACGTCCACAACCAGCTCTCAGGTGTTCCAGTTAAAATGACGGACGCGCATGAGCTGTCAGACGTCCGTTTTGGTTTATTATTTTCAATAATAAACCATTGTTCTGCACTCCTGCTGCGGTCATACTGTAGGTTTATGTGGAGGAGGAAGAAGCAGTAAACACTCAGTTCTCATTCATCATTCCCTTTATCCTGGCTAGCGCTTTCGTGGCAAACTATGACCCCTTTATCAAGTCTAAAAACAATTTATACGAAGACAATAAATTTAAATTGAACCACACATGAATAATGCAATATGATAGCGGTTGCCAATTCCAACTGGTCATAAATATATTGTTAAAAATTTTTATATATTATTTATAACTTTATCGTCAATAAAAATAATTAGAAATGAGCACTCAAGACAGAACTGAACAATACACCGAAACATACAGACAACGCATCAAAGAAAAGAAAGAAAGAGAAAAGCCAACCTACCTAATAGGTAGGCTTACAAGAGGCTTACGTCGGCTTACAAGAGAAACTCCCTAAGTCAAATATTATGGTTTTGAGAAAATCAAATTTGAAAAATTCAGTTTGTGGTGAGAGCCGTTTTGCTAGGGAGAAAGTGTCTGATGTCTAGTTACTTCCATGTGAACCCCATGTGGTTAGCGCATTCACATCTAACTTTAAAAGGTTCTTTTCGTACGAAGGGACCTGACTTAGTGAATTTCACCTGACTGTCGTGACTTAATGATTTTCACTCTTGAGATGTGATGACTCAAGGATTCTTCTATTAATTTCTCCCTGAATTTTGATCGCATTAATTTGGGAGGAGAAAAATTTTAATAAGGAGTGTGGTTAAAAATAACTTATTTAAAATCTGATTTTCGACTGCCTTTACAATTCTTTTTGGATCAGAAATGAATCCATTCAATAACTTAGTGAATTTCATTTCAACGGCAATAATATTGCCATTATGAACCATTACTCTGGAGAAATTCACTAAGTCTTGATATAATCATCACAGCAAGGACTTAATGATTTTCTCCTGAATATTTTTTTTTTAATTTTGACTTAGTGAAAAGCCATTTTGCATTTTTCCGAGGAAACGGTTGCTCGGATCCCAAAACTAACGTCACCAATCGATCGGGCGTTAAAAAATACATAGGAGTAGCCAATTAACCGAAAATTGAAAAAAATTGACTTAGTGAATTTCACTTGTATTGGTATTATTATACCTATAGGCATTATTATAGGTATTCACTATTATAGCAAGTAGTAGCATACCTACTACTTTATTTTCCATCTCTCCCAAACTCCGATTCTCCATCCCCAAAAGCCATCCGATCCTATAGTTTGCCCCGAAAGCGCTAGCCAGAGTAAAGGGAATGATGAATGAGAACTGAGTGCTTACTGCTTCTTCCTCCTCCACATAAACCTACAATGATAAACCATTGGAATCGAAAAGGAAAAATTTTAACCCCCCCCCCCTAAAATTTTGTTGGTTTACGTTTCAAGAATCCAAAAATCGAATAAAAATTTGGCCGTCCCTCCGCCGTACGCTGTTTGTGGCACTTTCCTCAGTTAGCATTGACCGATTTTGATGAATTTTTTTCTTTCTTACCATCACCTGGAGAGGGATATGGCATGGCAAGTCAGCCAAGGATCTGATTCAGGCTGGTTACCCTGGAGTGGAAGACCACCCGACTCCTAACAGGAGGGTCATTCATCTGGTCTAAATTCAGGGCTACGGCCACACGACGGAGTGCCGCGGCTCGAGCAAATGGGCCCCGTGGGACTTGGAGCTGAACTCGAACCCCATGGGGAGGAGAACCGTCGGGCATAGTCGGAAGAGGCACAATCCTCCCTCCATCATTTGTGGGATAAGGTGAATCAACCTTGTCCCTCACCAAGCAAGTCCTCACCAAGTCCTCTGATACCAAGCAGCCAGATGGACATGACTGCTGAGTGCTGAAAGTGCTGATACAATACTGGGATGTAAATATTTATGTACAATACCATCAATTGTAGTGGTGAAGTATTTTTTCCAAACATAATTTTTTTTTGGTATGTGAGCTCCTTTTGGGGTCAAGTTGTGCCCCAAAGATTTTGGTTGGTGTAGGTCACTCTCAAGAGTTGAAAAATAAGGGTTGAAATTTTGAAAACGCCCTAACTCAAACAATTTGTATATAAAGGTATTGTTCTTTCACCAATTTGAAATAGTATTGCATTTTTATAATCGATTGAGACCACCCGGAGCTCCGTAGGACAAACCGTTGGCTCCCTATGAGTACTTAAGGATCGGACTTACGATAAATCAGAAACACGAGTGTGAATCGCAAGAAGCCTAATTTTCGTTGAAATTTCACCAGGCCAAAATGCAATCGCTG
Organism: Apolygus lucorum; assembly: GCA_009739505.2. Taxonomy (NCBI): domain Eukaryota; kingdom Metazoa; phylum Arthropoda; class Insecta; order Hemiptera; family Miridae; genus Apolygus; species Apolygus lucorum. Next base: position 38,087,376 of record CM019178.2, read on the forward strand.
TTCGTTTCTTCCAGTTATACTCAGTTTTGCGTCCTTAGCGACCGGTATTCAAATTTCCTAATGATGGCACCCACAACTCCCTATTTCTTCAAATTGATGTGAAGCGTTTATTTCTTCAATATAAATTTGATTGTGAGGAATCCCCAAACGTCAAGTCACGCTCGTGTGACATTAGCCTTATAGATCTACATTTATAGTTGACGGTCATGGCCATCCGTGATCAGCTAAGCTGTCACTAAACACATCAAATAAGGAGTTTGTTTGACTAAACTTTGTTTCGTCGGTGAAACAGCAACATGCTATAAGTCAGTTTTAGGCCAAATTGAGTTAGGACTCATTCTTTGTAGGAATTTTCCAGCCGGATCGACTGGAGGAGTCAATTTCTCCAGTTTCCAGTTTCCTAGGAGTCCTAGGAGTCGTTTTTTCGAGAAGATGACTCCTCCGGTACGAAAATTTCTATAAAAAATGATGTGTTACTCAATTTGGCCAAAAATTGACTTATAGCATGTTGCTGTTTCACCGACGAAATACGTATTTACGTTATGACATTAACTCAATCATAGAAACATACAAGCTCCGAATTTGATCGTGGCGAAGACACCCGGGATGTGACCTCTTTCGACGAAGCCTTTCTGAGGGAAGTCGCTGGTGAAAAGTATGGCGTTCTTTCCGACCAAACTTCGGTTGATGTCTCTTAGCCAAAACTGATAATTCCTGTCCTGAACTGGGTTACTCCCGTATGCGTCTTCTATCTGAAAAACGATGATGTCGTTGGCATACCTAGATATATAGCTTTTTCAGATTGAATTAAACATTTTACAAAATGAAATTTTACAAAATTAATTAAACACTTTCTTATATGAGTTTCAAAAGCTTGTAAACAAAAATTTGAACGAGTTGACCAGTTGGGGAGAATATGGGAAAGACCGTGCATACATAATACTCTGATGATAATCTCTTCTGAGTGTGCCTTTCACGTAATAACGAGATGGAAATACCTTCTCTGTGAGCTCGTCAATCTCTTATCGTCTTAAGTTGAGATGTCCAGACGTTGTGTGATTTTGGATCAATGATTGAACGAGACGTTGTCAGTCACACATAGTTTTATTTCGTATTTCTACAGGGGACCGGTTTCGGACGTCTGCCATCATCAGCCTCTGCAAGTAACAAATGAGGCTGTCAAAATACTTATGGTAATAATGGTAACAATATATTATTTACAGTGGTAGAAAAGAAACAATTGTGATGCACGTAAATAGTGGTTAAAATGAATGTTATAAATGTTATGAATGTTTAAATTGCAAGATATGGTAGCAGGAGGCTATGAAAATGTATGGTAAAGAAAGACTATGGTAAAAAGGTGTGAATACAAATTTTTGAATTAGAAGAACCGAAACAATTGTTATGCAAGTAAATAGTGATTAACATGAATGAATATGAATGTTTAAATTGCAAGGTATGGTAGCAGAAGGCTATGAAAGATGTATGATAAACTAAGGCTATGGTAAAAAGGGGGGGGGGCGTGAATACAAATTTTTGAGTGTTAGAAAAGTACAATAGGTAGATAATGAATTTGCTTACTGGGAGAAAATTGTAATTTTGTAATTGTAATTGAATCGTTTATTTCAGAAACCCCCTATTTCCACTTTTGTGTATTCCGAGATAATCGAGAAAAACTTACCAGTGACGTAATTATTGTTTTTTAAGGCCCCAAAAATTCATAAAAATACTAGTCCACGTACTCTATCAGATCACCTAGTTATTTCAGCGATATGATGTATGAGGCGGGGAGGGGGGGGCTTTTTGTCACTTGCACATAGGGGGTTTCTACAATAAACGTCCATAGCACACACTGGTTTTCAATTTGTTGACACGTAAAACTCAATAAAAATTAATTTTAAGGGGTAAGTAATGAATAGTTAACAGTTAAACGTTGTTTATTAAATTGGAACATGGAAATAAGAATAAATTTGTGAAAAATAACTTCGCAAAAATCGAAAATTATGAAATTTGAAACCAAAGCTTTTGATTTAAAATAGTTGAACAAAGTAGGTAGGTGTAGTCTCTTATGAAAGGTTTTTTGCCACCAAGTGGTATCATTCTTCTCCATAATCCGAGTTGTGATTGTTTTCACGATCCGAAGTAGGCCAGGCCAGAATGATGTCGTAGAATGCGTCATAGCCAGTGTAGGGATGGGTATCGATACTCGATATTTTACAATATCGATACTTTTGCACCGATACTCGATATTTTAGTATCGATACTGCACTAACCGATATTTTTGGATATCGATACTTTGGATCCGATATTTCTAAATACCGAATATCGATACATTTCTTGCGGAAAATTCAACAGAATGGCTAAAAAATGAAGAAGGTAGAGAGGCTTTCAGGTCATTACTCTTTGGTTGCACAAATACCGTTAATATCATGGAGAAAATCACTCTGCTTGGACTCTTGATTGTGAAAAATTAATAAACATTGTTGAAAAAATTATTTTTCTTGGGAATATTGGATAATATCGATACTTTAGTGTCACAAACTATCAATATTATATTGATAGTTTGTGACACTAAAGTATCGATACTCGATATTCCAAAATATCGATACTTATGCCCAACGATACTTGGGATATCGATACTCGGATACGATACAGTATCGATACAAAATATCGATACTTTTGCAACGATACCCATCCTTAAGCCAGTGACGTAGTCTCTCAACTTCGCAACGTCCTGGATTTTCTTTTTGTTTATTGGTAGGGTAAATGCGCCAGTAGTCGGACACCTAACTACATCGATGACTTTGACAGTTCATAAAAATTCAACCGTTCAGAAAACCTACTTTCTTTTTGCTCTACAACCCCATGACAGGGCTAAAGAATAAAAGCCATAAGTTAGAATCGTTAAAAATAAATTCAAAAAATGGTTTCAGTGAATTTTAGAAGAAAACCCCCAAACCCCAGTCGGCGGACACGTTTTTCCTAATGCCGGACATTTGAGAGCCAGTAGACGGACAGTTCACGAGGAATTCAGGTTTTGTGAAAAACAGAGTGGTCATTCAAAAGAAATAGGTGTAATTATTTTTTTTTTAGTTCGGAAACTCCGAAAATTAAATCACAACCAACCTATAGAGGTGGTATAACATCACAACAATATTCAGCTGGTAAGTAATTACCAAATGGATAACCAGTTAGTATCTGGAACCACCAAACATAAGTTTCTTAAATCTAAAATCAATCTTTTTCAGACTTTTTTGACTCATATGGATACCCGTAAGCAGAATCACCAAGGATAAGTTTCTTAAATCTAAAATCAGTCTTATTTTGATTCACTCATTCGGAATTGAGATCAAATAATTTAAGCAGGTAAACCTTAATAACAAGTTAGCACGCCTAATTTGCATGCCTAGTTCTATCTAGGTACAATCAGCTCTGTATCATATCACACTGTTTACCTACCACCTACGTAGGTAAGTAAGCTAGGTATCTACGAGGTAACTTTTCCTTCTTGTAAATCTGTCTGAGAAATTCACTTCACTTCAATTCATTGTAGTTGATCTTAAATTTCAGCCAACTTCTACTATAATTTTCAGGTGGGGTAACTCCTCCTACTACTTGCCTAATTTTAAAAGGGTATTCATCCGGTACATCAGGGTAGCGATATATGAATCCACAATGCATTTTTGAATTCTGGGGTCTCAGAAAAGTTCCAATGTAACAACCATCCTCTTCTTCTTTTTTCAGAATTTTTCCGATCCAGAAGCGTCTTTTTTTGACTTCTTCCATATCAAATGCTACCAACACCCACTCGCCTACCTCCAAAATGTGGTTGGATTTCAGGGGTTTTACATTGTGAAAGAACCTCCCGAATTTCCAAATTTTGTTGAAAGCAATGGGTCGTTCTTCTAATGCTGCCCCATCCTCATCGCTGTCACTTTCATCTTGTTCTTGTTCCTCCATTGAGTTATTAGGCATAATTTTCTTAGCAACCCTCTTTTGTTTTTGACCTGCCTGTTTCGTTTGCTTCACAGCCTTCAACTTTTCTCTTTCTTCCTTTTTCCTTTGCTTCTCTGCGACCTCTTGTTGTTTTTTGACCTCTTTTCTTTTCATGTAGGCTCGAAAATCATCAGAGGAAATAGCTCCAGGCATCACGTCTGCAGGCTTCCTCCTCCTGCCTGAGCAAGGAGATATTTTACTAGGAAAGAAAAGGTGCTTCTTGAACGGTGAGGGTATTAAGGAGGAAGTGACAGGTGGGGATTTTGGCTCGTGGTGAGCAGTTTCACTCGGGCGTTCGTGTTGCAATAATTCATTCAATGATTGATAATTCCCAGACGAAGAAGGTTGATCCTCTATTGGAAGAGGCGTATTTTCATTTGTGGTTATAACCTGGACAGCTTGTTGATCCTCACTATCGCGACTGGGGCAGCCTGGTGTGGAGGGTTCATCCATGGTCGTAGGGAAATCTTCTTTCAGAACACCTCGGATTTCGCGCGTAAGGTAATCCACATGTTGAATTAAATCAACAAAACTGGAGGAACGATTTGATGATGGGGTAATATTCAATTCGGAGAGAAAGTTCTGGTTTGAGGTAGTATTTTCCAAGATGGGCTCGTTCAGTTCTGAGAGGTTATCAATCGAACCGGGAATATAATCATCGAGATGATCCAATTGACAGGCAGTGACAATGTCGAAAGAAGTGTTAACATCGTTGGAAACTTCGTTACGATTGCTGTTTGAGACTTCTTTTGAAATCAAGGCCTCATCACATTGAGGGAAGTTCTGTCGAATCAGCTTAAGTAACTTGAGTACTTCTGGCTCACATGAGCCTTCATAAAATTTCAGAACCTTGGAGGCAGCATTCACTTCAGCAAGTGATGGTTTTGTAGATTCTTGGTGAGTTGCTAGCATCGAATTCTCATTTAATTCCTCAACGTGGTTCTGGATGCACTTCGAATAATCTACCGCGTCAGGGTTGAATGGAAACAGTCCACATCTCCTGAAACCATTCACAATCGACTGTGCCATATTTTCTTCACACAGAAGAGTGGCAAGTAGTGGGGCTAGATCACTCTTCGACAGGGACTTGTTAAAGTTTCGTGGTTTACTTTGCCATTGTCGTACACTGTCCAGCCACATGGACTTCATTGGCTTGAAAACGCTTACATCGGCTGGCTGCATAATGTGTGTGGTGTTTGGGGGCAAGGCATACAAAATGATGCCATTATCAGCACAGAACTGGCTAAGTTCCAGGGTCAAATGTGATTTGTGGCCATCAACGAATACCAACACCGGTTTTTTAATGTTGTTTTTTACTATCCATTTGTCAAGTCCGTTGGCAATGTACTCATAAAAGATGTCACCCCTCATCCAGCCAGTTTCACTCTTCCCAATGAACCATCCACTTGGCATGCTATTGACAATTTCACTAGGCGGTCGAACATATGGAAAAACCACCATTGGTTCAACAATTTTTCCTCGGGCAGAGAAGAACATCAAGACCGTTACGTTGTCCTTCTCATTGCTGAATTTGACATCGTAAATGTTTTTGTGGCCTCTAGGGGCTAAAACCTTACCGGATTTGGGGCATAAGCTGAATCCACTTTCATCGCCATTAAAAATTCTCTCCTCATTATCAAGAATGTCTGTAGCATCAATTTTTTGTAAATAGTTTTTCAAGTCATAAAACCACTTCCTGATAATTTGTTCAGTAATGATGGCTCGGCCTTTTGTCAAATTCTCAGGCACCCTAGTGACAATCGTTGGGTGTCTTTTTAAAAACGACTGGTACCACTTTTGGCCAGGCCTGCCATCTTTGAATGGAGTTTCTCTCTTAATGGACTTGATTATTTGCTGAACTGAGTCGAGAAGGTCAACTTTTTTCCTGGGGAACCCACACTCGGCAGTTTGTATGAGCCATTTCTCGAGAATAGCCTCTTCATGTGACGTGAGGATTGTAGGAGGCCCCATATTAATGGCGTTTTCACTTACTTTCCCTGTTACTCTTTCATGCAATGAAGATTTTGGAACCCCAAATACCTTGCTTGCTGCCCTGACACCCATTCCTTTAGTTTTCACAGCTGCAACAGCTGCAGACATCTTCGCAGCTGAGTATTGGCGGCGAATTTTCTTCCTTCCAGATTCGTTTCCTTTCTTCCCAGTTTTCTTCTTGGTTTTCGTCTTGTTCTTGGATGCAGAACTCATTATTCAAAATCTTCAGTCTACAAAAAAGAAACACTTGAATAAAAATTTAAAAAAAGACTGAACGTTACTAGGTCCATTACATAGGTAGGTAAATGAGGGTGTCCGTTTACTGGATTTTCCAAGTTTTTGGTCCATACCCAGTAGACGGACACTTTGTCCGCCTACTGGAAGTTGGGTGTTTTGCAGTTCCAGTAGACGGACAAGGCCATTTTCAAGTGATTATTTAAGAAATCGCCTGTTACACCAATTCCACGTCTTCAGGTGAATAACAACACACTAATGAAATGAGATTCATTGAATTGAAACGAAAAATGTGATTTCCATACCTTATTTCTTCAGACCACCTCCACTACCAAAAAGATAGCTCCATCAAGGGTTTTCAGTACAAGCAGTGTTGCACCACTTTTGTCAATTTCTCAACATTAACAGCTACGCTTTTTGGAGGTTGGTAGACTTGTTCCTAGCAAAGAGAAGGTTTGTGAAGGAAAAGGACATAGGCACAATCGTCCCAACAAACTCTGGACTTATTTACGAGGGGAAAACTGCATCAGTGTCCGTCTACTGGACCTGTCCGGTAATAGGCTCATCTACCCTACTCTACTGGATGTGTAATACCTCTTTTCCTCTTCTGTGAAGGCTCCTGATCCGATTCAGATGAAGAAATCTCGAAAATCTGAACTAAACACGACTATGAACAACTACTTACAAAACAAACAACACTTTTCTGAAGTAGAAAAAAAACAGTGTATCACGAATGTAACCTAAAAACTTGTTGAATAAAACCCAAATTTGCACGTTTTCGTTTGCCATGCCCAGAACACAGATGAAAAACGTGGAGAGCGATCTCTATCGGGCAGTTGTGAAAGTGGCTAGTAGGCGCTAGTTCCGCAGGGATAGCCCGAATGTGCTGGCGCTTAGTGGGTTTCTGTAATAAACGAATATTTCAAAGCAACAAAAAACAGGCAAGGAGTGCTGATTGTTGGTGGGTTTCTATTCTAAACGATGCGCCTACTCCTAAAGAACCCAAAAATGCAAAAAAGTCATTTTAGCATTTTCTGGCGTTTAGGGGGTTTCTGAAATAAACGATTCAATTGTAATTGGGAGAAAAATTTGTATTCACACCTTTTTACCATAGTCTTTCTTTACCATACATTTTCATAGCCTCCTGCTACCATATCTTGCAATTTAAACATTCATAACATTTATAACATTCATTTTAACCACTATTTACGTGCATCACAATTGTTTCTTTTCTACCACTGTAAATAATATATTGTTACCATTATTACCATAAGTATTTTGACAGCCTCATTTGTTACTTGCAGAGGCTGATGATGGCATGACGTCCGAAACCGGTCCCCTGTAGAAATACGAAATAAAACTATGTGTGACTGACAACGTCTCGTTCAATCTTATCGTCTTGATCAATGTGTTTCAATGATTTTCTTGTTTCTCTTTAGTAGTCCATCTATTTGTTTGATGCGAACTTTTTTTTATCTACGGAAAAGTGCTCATACCTCCCGTTGCGCCTCCTTCTTCTCCTCTCCTCCTGTCCCGTTTCCGTAATGGCATCTTCTCTGGAGGACGCAATAACATTCACTCGTCTCCGGTTTCTTGGTGCCCTCACATTAACCGATTCATCAGAAGACACATAACAACAAGACATTATAACAAGGTGAAATAACGCATCAAACAAATAGATGGACTACTAAAGAGAAACAAGATCATCATTGATACACATTGAGCAAGACGATAAGAGATTGACGAGTTCACAGAGAAGGTATTTCCATCTCGTTATTACGTGAAAGGCACACTCAGAAGAGATTATCATCAGAGTATAATGTATGCACGGTGTTTCCCATATTCTCCCCAACTGGTCAACTCGTTCAAATGATTGTTTACAAGCTTTTGAAACTCATATAAGAAAGTGTTTAATTAATTTTGTAAATTGTTTATTTCATTTTGTAAAATGTTTAATTCATATTGTAAATTGTTTATTTCATTTTGAAAAGTGTTGAGTTCATTTTGATAAGTGTTGACTTCATTTTGAAAACTGTTTAATTCATAGTCATAACTTCTTCATTTTGCAATATTTTTACACCAAATTTTGATCACTTTTAAAGTAATTACCACTGACTGCAACACTTTTTTCCAATCGCATTTTTTATTCTACAAAACATTCTTGGAATTCATTTAATAGAATGAGCTTGAGGCCATCCGGCGATGTTTGTTTCACATCTTCCACAGCCGAAAACCGTTTTCCTTTCAAGTCCCTTTTGAGTCGGGGGAACAAAAAAAAAGTCACGGGGGGCGAGATCAGGTGAATAGGGGGGGGGGGGGTAAACAATCGGTGTCATGCCATTTTTCGTAGGAAACTGTTACATAGACAGGGCAATGAGTGCGGAGGCTTTGCTCGTCTGTGAGAAGGCGTAGGACAAATTTGGCTGCAACCCTTCTCATGCACAAATCCTCCGATAAAATTCTCTGGATTAAACTCCAAGACATCCCAGACATCTCAACCAATTGATCAACCGTTCGACAACGGTCTTCGCGAATCATGATGTTGATTTTGTCAACGTTGTCGTCAGTTCTTGACGTCAAGGGCGGCCAGAACGAGATTGGTCTTCAATCCTCATTTGCCAATTTTTAAAACGTTGAAACCACTCGTAGACACGTGTCTTGCTTAATGCAGCATCCCCTTAAGCAGTTTTAAGCATTACGAGAGTTTCAGCCGGTGGTGAATCGTGAGATGTGTCCTTTTCAAACCCCACCTGCCAACCAGCCAATCACACCTGTCTTTCGCCTCCAGCTCGATTCCGGTTACTTTTGGGCACCCCCTCGTATAGCTGAATGCTATCATCTATGTTACATTGGCGGGGTATTAATTTTATATAATATTAATTCAATAATATACAGGGTGTCCCAGAAGTTATGGTCCACCCTCCGGCATTTCCCTATTTAAAAAATTCTGTTACTTAAAAAATGTCTATTTTTTGGGGTTAATTGTTTAAACTAAGAATCCATAATTCCCGAAACATACCCACAGTTTCTAATTTTCTCCATTTTGTTCAAATTAAATCATATAATCATGTATTAACTTGTTTGCAATAACAAAATAGGTAGCTTATCTTATTTTGGACTCATGGTCACTGCATTCATATGCCCAAAGTAGTACTCACATTTTGGAGCAATAACCGGATAATGCCATCATTTTTTTCCATTTTTGGTACTTATTATGCCATACATATGACCATTTTGACATAATATTATATTATTTGACATAATATTATAGGCCATTTTGACATATTATTATGTCAAAATGGCCATATGTATGGCATAATAAGTACCAAAACGCTGCAAATTGTTACACAATGGTTTATTATTTTTCAATTTAAAGAAAGCACAAAGGGAAAGAAGAAATTTACCTGAACGTTTCGCTCTGGGCGTTTTCAACAGACTGAAGATCCCCATCAGCCTGAGCCAGCCCTCTCATGTCATCGGTGGTGGGGATGAATTCGCGTTTAGAATCGAACTTTTTCGCGTTTTAACGAATTGAGGGATTTAAAGTGCAGGCCAGGACGTTGGGGATCAAAAGGAAGGTCGGAAGGAAGGATTTGTTATCTAACATTGCATTAAAACTACATAACAACTAAATTAAACTAACAATAAAAAAAAAAAAAAAGTCACCAGGTTCTACCTATTCACATTCAGACCCGGTGACCTATGCGCTCCTGTGCTTGCTCGGAAATTCGTACTTCCACATCACTAGCGTCCTCAGACAGAGCCTTCAATACTTTCACTGTGTAGCATGTTGCCAAATCGTTTATATCATGAAACGCTGCATGCATACTGACAGGCTCATCCAATCCTCGATTAGTTGCTGAACGGTGACCATTCATTCGAATGTTGAGTGCAGTGATGGTCTTACCAACGTAGAAACTCGGACAGTGCCTGCACTCCAAGAGATATACAACATTACGGGATTGACACGTTGTACGAGAGCCCTTACATTGATATATGAGCGGAGTGTTGACTGTCGAGAAAACTGGATCGGAATTGACCATGGCACACAGCTTGCACCGTGGCCGGCGACAAGGCTCGAGTCTCGCCTGTTCCCAAGTCCTCCCATTCCTCGGAAAAACTTTATGTGATAATTTATTCTCCAGATTATATGAGCCTCGAAAAGACAGAGTGAATGGGACAGGGAAAATGTCTCTGGTCAGTTGGTTTGACATCAATTCATTGTGGAGCTCCCGCAGAATACCAGCAACGCTGAAAATTCCCGGGAAGTAATCCGTGACTAGGAATGGTGTCTGCCTTTCAGCTCTATGTTCAGGTTGATACCGCATACTTGAAGGTATTATTCGATCCTCCAGCAAAGAACCAGGGTATCCTCTGTCCTTCAACCTTGCTCTTATATATATATATATATATATATATATATATATATATATATATATATATATATATATATATATAAATCATCTCTTGAGTCTACCCTTGAAACCCTCTGAATCAACACCGACACTTCCCAGACCTGCTGAATCGACACCGACGCTTCCTGGAAACCACACCGTGGGAAGGCAAGCTCCCTGACAAACCCGCTGACGCTCATCCTGAGGGAAACCTATAAGTAAACCCGCAGCCCAGGAATCTCCACTCTTTTGTTCGCAGCCAAGTCCACGACCCGTTATCCTTGTTAGCTCATTTGTAATAACTTGTGTTCAAGTCAATAAAACTTTTTAAAAAGTAAGACCCTCGTATTCACGACGTCTTTGGCGCAGTCGGTAGGACCTCTCCCAGAACCAAGATTTGGACAGCTGGAGCCGTTTTTACGACTATTGAAGAGGAAACCTACGTCTCAAGGCAGCAAGACCGGAATCGACCCATCGCGGGAGCCAGTAGCAGCCAAGCAGACAACTGTCCATCTTCACTTCAGAGACGAAATCGACCAATCTTTGGAGCCGTACCTGAAGGAAGATTGCTGCACCGAGAACGAAGAGTCACCTGAGCAACAAGACGGACGTGGCACTGCAAGCCATACTCGAGGACAGCGATCCCGATGCTAGCAGTAATTCTGTAAGTCTAGAAGATATTACAGATAACGTATTTAATCTAACCGATTTATTCGTAGAAATTGAAAACATATTAAGTAACATGCAGAACCAATTTAAAAAGGAATACTTACAGATGGTCCCCGAATTCTCGGGAGAACCAGAACTCCTAGACAGATTCATCACCATTAGTGATAAATTACTAAATAAATTCTTAAATCAACAAGACCCTGAAGATTTTCAGAACATATACCTATTAAATTGCATTTTGTCTAAAGTTAAAGGGCCTGCGGCCGAAACCTTATGTTCACATGAAGTGGGCAGCTGGGCTGATCTCAGAACTGCCCTATTGGATAACTTCTCTGATAAAAGAGATGTGTGGACTTTAGTCCAAGAAATGTGTAGCTATAAGCAGGGACAAAACGAAGATGCTTTTAAATTTTATGAGAAAATCAATAAACAATTAAACCTGTCAATTGCGTACGTCCAAGTGAGACCTGAACTTGATCCAGTTCAAGTAACGCCATTCATTAAGAAGCTAGGATTACGATGTTTATTGAAGGGTCTAAACGAACCATTAGGCTCGCTAATGCGAACCAAAAATCCGACAAACATGGGTGCTGCTGCGAGTATCCTCATAAACGATTTCCAGTTCATACCATCTTTCAGGAATACCTCGAACAAACCTCAAAATAACAATTTACAAAATCACAGAAAATATCCAGAACAGACAGCTCAGTCGAGCGACAAATTTAAAAAACCTGTTTATTACTCGCAACAGAATCCTAAACAGAACGAGAAAACATTCCAAAAGAAACCCTTGATTCAACCTTCATCATTCAACCCTAATAAACCGAGAATCTCGTCCCAGACTTACAACAAACCCCAACAGACATACCACAAACAACAGTTTGCCCTTCCTAGGTCAGACCCAATGAGCGCGAGAACCACTAGAACCACTTACCCTATGAACGTAATGGAGAGTAATAATCCCTCAGCTGGAGACCCTGACTCTCAAGAAATCCAGTACTACGAACCGGATGAGTCGACTCAAAACATCGACGAATCTGGAGATCTCGAAGAGATTTTTTTAGACGAAGAGAGCGAGTTTTCGACCTCGCAATAGCTGGAGGAAACTCGCTGCCTTACATTGTCACTGATAAATTAAATTTAAAAATATTACTGGACACTGGGAGTACACGCAGTTTTATCAAAAGTAAAATTTGTAATGAACTCTTCCAAGAATACATCAAAAATAGTAAATTTAAAGTCATCACTCCTCACGGGGAAACTGAAGGCAATAAATGCGCAAAAATTCCAATGTCCAAGATATTTAAATTTAGCCAAGATATCGACAACGAATTTCATGTATTTGACTTTCACCCCAATTTTGACATGTTGATTGGTATGGACCTCATGCGTAATTTAAAAACGAAATGGGATTTAAACAAAAACTTATTTCTAATGTGCGACAGGAAAATACCAGTTTACTTCCACGATTGTGACAAACCAGAACCGACTATCATAGAAGCTAGGAAAACCCAACAATTCAGAATTCATGTCCAAAATGTGAAAGACGGACTTGCCATCATAGACCACAGGAAAAATAATGGAGTAGAAATTCCCAATTGCATTGTTTCAGTCAAAAATCATACAGCCTACGTAATGCTAACTAACACTAACAGCCGTAAGTGGAAAGTCCACCCAATTAGTATTAAAGTAGAAAAACTGGACGAAAAAATTTTTGAAACCCCAAAACCTAATTTCCATAACATCTCTTCCCATAAAAGAAAGCCAAAACTAGACGAAACAAAAATAAGGACTGACCACTTGAATAACGAAGAGAAAACAGAACTGACAACCCTACTCGGAGAGTTCTCCGATTTAATGTATGCTGAAGGAGAAGAACTCAGTACTACAGTGGCAACCAAACACTTTATTGAAACGACTGACGAAACACCAATTTACACCAGACCGTACCGCTACCCAGAAATCTACAAAAAGGAAGTAGAGACGCAAATTAACAAAATGCTTGCCCAAAAAATAATTAAGGAATCAGATTCCCCATGGAACAGCCCAATTTGGGTAGTCCCAAAAAAATTAGACGCAAGTGGAAAACAAAAATTCCGTATCGTAGTTGACTTCCGGAATTTGAATTTACGGACAAAAGACCAAAAATACGAGTTACCCTTGATAGAAGACGTGCTAAACAACTTAGGAAACTCATGTTATTTTTCGACACTGGACTTATACTCCGGATTCCATCAAATAGCCCTCGATCCCAACAGTACCGAAAAAACCGCTTTCACAGTGAACCAAGGAAGATATGAGTTCTTGAAGATGCCCTTTGGTCTTAAAAACGCACCCCCAACATTTGCGAAAATGATGGATAGCGTCCTTAGAGGTCTGCAAGGCGAAGCTTGCGCCGTATTTATGGACGATATTATTATTTTTAGTGCTAGCCTTCAAGAACACATTGACAAATTGAGAAAAGTCTTCATTAGATTAAGATCTGCAAATTTGAAAATCCAACTTGATAAATCCGAATTCCTAAAGAAGGAAATAGCTTATCTGGGACATATCATAACCCCAGATGGCATAAAACCAAATCCTGAAAAAATCAAGGCAATCAAGGAGTACCCGATACCTAAAACTAACCGAGAAATCAAATCATTTTTAGGACTGTTAGGATATTATCGAAAATTTATTAAAGATTTAGCAAAATTAACTAAACCCCTTACACAATGCCTTAAGAAAGAAGCAAAAATTGATATAACAAGTCCAGAATACATCAGAAGCTTTGAGATTTGTAAAAACATTCTAGTAAACGACCCCATCCTTAAATACCCTCAGTGGGAGAAGCCTTTCATCCTCACCACCGATGCCAGTGGTGTAGCGTTAGGAGCTTGTCTAAGCCAACCTTATGGAAAAACTGACCTTCCCGTTGCTTATGCCTCTAGAACGCTTAACGAAACGGAGAAAAAACTAAGCACCATTGAAAGGGAACTTTTAGGTATTATATGGGCCACCAAACATTTTCGTAGCTACCTTTACGGTAGGAAATTCGAAATCAGAACAGATCATAAACCACTTGAGTGGTTGTACTCTCTCAAAGAACCCAACAGTAAACTTTTCAGATGGAAGCTCAGATTAGAAGAATTTAACTTTACAATCAAATATAAAAAGGGTACCAAAATTAGCAATGTGGACGCTCTTTCGAGAATTCAACTAAATCACAAACAGATTAAAAACGAACCATCAGAATCGGTAATTGTGAACGTAGACGAATCAGACGACAACCATACAATACACTCGAACGAAGAAGGAAATGACACAGCAGAAATTCCCATTAAAGAAACAGCAATTAATCACTGCAAAAACCAAATAATTATTAAGGTAAAACAAAACAAAAACGTAAATCCAATAATAGAAAGAAAATTAATTCACGAAGACAGGAATGTCATAGAGGTCATATTTTCCGAAGCCAACTTAGAGACGCAAATAGTTAATTTCATCAAAGAGTATGTTAACCCAACCAAAAACTATGGAATTTATTACGAGACGGACATTTACCGAATTTTCGCTAGAACTTTAACAAAGTATTTTAAAAACGAAAAACTTAAACTGTTCAAACATAACAAGAAACTATTAGACATAGAAAACAAAGACCAACAAATAGAAATTCTGAACCACTACCATAAAGGAGTAAATAACCATAGAGGGATAGAAGAGACTTACGAAGAGATCAGAAGACATTATTTCTGGCCCAACCTGAAAAGCAATATTCAAAATTACATAAATCAGTGCGATCTATGCCTCAAAAGCAAATATGACCGACACCCCTTGAAACCAAAATTCAATCTTACACCAACTCCCAAGAAGCCTTTTGAAATCATTCATGTTGACAAACTATCCGTTGAAGGGCAGAAATTCTTAACAATAATAGACAAGTTTTCGAAATTTGCTTCAGCATATCCAGTCAACTCGGCATCCAGTGTGGAAGTATGCGACAAATTGTTAGATTTCATCAACCATCATGGTTTAATGAGTCAAATAGTTTGTGATAATGGAGCCGAATTCAACAGCGAATTATTGAAAGAACTTCTCACCCTCCACAAAATAAATATTCACTTCACCAGTACTCAAAGCCCCAACTCAAACTCACCTATAGAAAGGTTCCACTCAACCATAATCGAACATCTAAGACTTTTAAGCAACAATAATAACTACAAAGGAGATTCAATTCAAACCAAAATGAAATTTGCGATATTAGCCTACAATAATACTATTCATTCCACAACTAAAATGACACCTTTTGAGATCATCAGTGGCCATGTAGAAAATAACCCTCCGATAGAATTAGAACTAGAGACAAGAACAATAAATGATTACACTACAGAGCATAAACAGAAAGTTAAAACATTATACGAATTAATACTGAACAAATCCCAAAATAAGAAAGAAGCAGCAATAGAATCGAGAAATAAAGATAGAGAATCCATTTCGGAGCTACCTGAAGACATTTATATTAAAACCAGACAAATCCAAGATAAAACCAAAGCTAAATATATCAAGGAAAAAATTATTAGCAAGAATGAAGATACTGGAACCTTAGAAATTGAACCTAGACATCACAATCAGAAAACGAAGATACACCCTGCCAATATTAAGAGACCCAGAAAAGTAACTGAGAAAATATCAGTAAATGTAGAAGAAGCAATTAGAGAGGACAAAGACCCCTTGGAAATCATTACGAAAAAATTCAATATGACAATCCGCAGAGTAGACATTAAAACATTGAAAGATCCCAACTGGATAAATGACATGATAATAAACTTTTACTTAAAACTAATTAACGAAAGAAATAGTAATAAACCAGAACTACCTAGTACACACGTATTCGAGACCTTTCTGTACGTATCATTACAAGCAGGTGGTTATCCCAGAGTCAAGAATTACGCTAAAAGGGTAAATATTTTCGAAAAAGATTTAATCCTATTCCCAATATTTGAAAATAGCCATTGGCGACTAATAGTAGTGAAACCAAAATCAAAGAAAATCCTATACTATGATTCCTTATTAAAGGACGGAACCCAGATTATGAAACTAATTCAACATTACTTAAATGAAGAACACCTATCAAAAACTAAGACGCCTTTAAACCCTACGGAGTGGGAACTCATTAATGTTAAAAACATTCCGACACAAAACAACAATGACGACTGTGGAGTATACTTATGCAAATTCGCTAAAGCAGTTGCTTGCAATAGAAAAATCGATGAATTTAAAGACATTCCCCAAATTAGAAAAAATATAATTAGAGAAATCTTGCTTGGGAAACTGGAGGATGACCCCGAGTAATATTTTTCCAGGGCCCTAACAGCCATCGGCTGGGCAGCCGAGATTAAAAACCTTCAAGGAACGGGCGGAATACTGCCTATACAACTTGAGGGGACGTTCATCGAGAGCTCTGAACACTCCTTAGTCCATCACTATGAACTCAAAACATTGTACATACAAATGTTAGAATTAAGTAATAATTATGCCAATTATGCATTTAGCGTAGGAAGATATAAAAAATTAGAAGAAAAAATAGACGAATATTTATCAGTATTTAACCACACATATGATAGAGTGCTAACCAAATTCAATAATCTTGTCCCGAACCTAACGAAAAACACTAGACAGAAAAGAGGATTAAGCAACGGACTAGGAACTATAATCAAAACTATAACTGGAAACCTTGACGAAGAGGACAGACTAAGATATGAGAAAATAATCAAAAATCTGAAACAGAAAGATACTTCTTTAGAAAACCAAGTCAAAAATCAATACACGATGATAAACCAAATAATGACGGAATATAATAAAACGATTGACAATTTGAACTTTAACAACAAACAGCTACGCATCAAATTAGAATCAATTAATCAAGTACTAAATCCTATGGATTCGACAGCAGCCGTACTTAGGGACATGATAAATCACATGCAGTTAATCCTAAACATCATTAATCATCAGCTAAGCGAGATAGAAACCGCCTATACCTTTTGTAAAATGGGGAAATTGCACCCAAGTATTATACCCACTTCTGTATTAGAAGAAGAAATTCGTAAGGTTATTAGTAAAACCAATCCTAACTCATTTAGAGTATTTAACCATTTATTAGAATATGAAACACTAGTTGGAACTAACTGTGTTTGGATAGAAGATAAGCTTGTATTTTTGTTATCGCTCCCTTTATATGATGTAGAGGAATATCGTACTTACACTTTAAAATCTATTCCTATCTTGAAAGGAGATAGCTATGTAACCATAATCCCCAAGTATAATTATTATTTGTATAATGCTAATAGTGCACAAATATATGGACTCAAAGAACCTTGTACAAAAATCAGTGACAAATTCTATTGTAATTGGGACATACTATCAAGAGATGTAGCTAATTGCGAAGAAGATATCATAATGAAAAACAAGATAGATAATTGTACATTCACAAAAATTTCAATGAAAAAACCTATAATTGAGAAAATTCAAGAAATAAATAAAATCTTAATAGTCACTTTAAAAACTGAACAAGTTGAAATCAAAGATGAATCAAAAACAGAAATTATTGAAATTAACGGATCATACTTGATAGATGCTCAAAATAACGAAATTTATTTGAACCAATCCATCCTGAACAGTCAAGGAACATCATGGGGAAAACCTATTTTCCTTCAGATTCCTAAATCCAAGATTCCGCAGATACAGACAGGAAATCAAACATTCTATCTAGAAGACTATAAAAACCTCCTAAAAGATATCCCCAAGTGGCACTCTGTTGATAATAATCCCAAAGAAGAACAGTGGTCAACATACCACCCGTTTATTACATACACACTAGTATTAAGCATAGTAGCATATGTAACGTGGCCAAGGATGAAACAATTTTATTCAGTTGTTAACGCAAAGCGTTTGAGTTCCAGAGAAAATCCAGTTGTACTCGAAGAAGTACCTCAACCATCGAAATCCTCGCAGCAGCAAACTGCGAACACAATTCCCATCTCTGCCAATTATGTTCTCCGATCTTGAGGGGGAGGAATCATCTCTTGAGTCTACCCTTGAAACCCTCTGAATCAACACCGACACTTCCCAGACCTGCTGAATCGACACCGACGCTTCCTGGAAACCACACCGTGGGAAGGCAAGCTCCCTGACAAACCCGCTGACGCTCATCCTGAGGGAAACCTATAAGTAAACCCGCAGCCCAGGAATCTCCACTCTTTTGTTCGCAGCCAAGTCCACGACCCGTTATCCTTGTTAGCTCATTTGTAATAACTTGTGTTCAAGTCAATAAAACTTTTTAAAAAGTAAGACCCTCGTATTCACGACGTCTTTTATATATATATATATATATATA
>CM019178.2:38706132-38879950 GCA_009739505.2 Apolygus lucorum
CATTTTGTTTGTTGAATAACATAATATAACATCAAAAATGTTACACCTACCAAAAAAATTGTTTTGTAATTTTCTTCATACAGGTTTTCAAGGGTGATGAATCCAAATTTGAGGTCAAAAACCTGAATTTCCGACCCACCAAAATACCCCATTATGGAACAATGTAGCAAAGTATCCCGTTGATTACTGTTGTCGTTACTTTACAAGGTGATGCAGAAAATCTGAAAAAAATGTCTTCAGCTCCCAGTTATATTAGCTCTGGAATGAAGATAGATAGCTGTGAAAACAAACTCACTATTTTTGTTCTTCTTCCTGTCCCTTGGGGGCTCTTTGAGGGCCTTGATGACGAGGGAGGCGGCAGAGGGGACGACGGAGATGGCGGCCTGTCTGTTCTGGATTGTGAGGCAGACAGTGATCTTCAGACCCTTCCAGTCAGCGGTCGCTTTAGCGATGTCATCACCCACTTTTTTGGGAGACTAAAAAACACAGAAAATAAAGTCAACCAACAGAAAGTATTCGGAAAATTGAGAACATTATGATATTTCATCAAAATACTTCCTCAGTAAGTACCATTAGTGATTTGAAAAACGCTGCATAATAAATATTTTCTATTAAGATCACTCTTCTGCGAAGAACACGGCTTCTTCCGAGTCTTCAAGGACCAGAAGTAGGTGGCTTGGAGGGGGTGAGGGTTGAAAGGACCCTTGGTCTTGAAGCTCCTAAGCGAGTCATTTATTATCTAGATTTCACGATCAAATCTCATCTTAAAATCTCTTTTTCAGACTTCTGAATAGTCTCATTCGTTTATAAAACAAATCATAAGAATAAAAAACTTGACAAAACAACTATCATCGCTATTTCTACATTTTAATCAAAATAAAATACCCTTACATCGACGTTTTAAAAATATTACAACCCCCTCTCATCCCCCCATAAAATGTACTGACAGTAACCAACACCTTCGAGGCTCAACTAGACCGCAAATGGAGTTTGGACCCCAAATCACTTCAAAATTGGTCCTGGGAAAAATGCAGCGTAGGGACGGAAAATTTCGTACACGATTTTTGGATTCTACATACCTAAAAATGTAAAATATCCAATTTTGAAAGGGAGGGGGGAGTATGTTCATGTTTTACTTGCTAGATTCCCAAGGTTTATTATTGGAAATAATAAACCAAAAGGATATCTCAGGATTTCACAGAAGACTGATACTCTGCGTTTAAATGATTTTAAAGCTCTAGTTAGGGTGACGAAGTGATTCTCAAGATTTCGAATAGTGATCGGTAGGTCAGATACTTTCTAGCAATTGGGGAGTCATCAGAATCCAAATTTGGATCAGTAACAAGCCCCGAGAAAATATCATCACGCCATAATTACCGTGGGAAGTCAGCTGGTAACTATTAAGGAACCAAGGATAGCAACGACACATTACGATTGATATATCGATATAGAGAACCAATATTATCGATATATTGACCGATGTGTCGCAACTTGTTTTCAACAAGTAAAAATTTAATATTGAAATGAATGGATGAGAAGGGACGCCTGTTCCTGTAATAACAGCAAGTAATTTTATAGGTACCTACGTGATGGGTAGATTTCAGACTGTTGACTTGCTCACACATGATTGTGTACACAGTTTACACCTACAGTGTAAAGGCTCAATTACTTCAATTTTGAGGGATCATGATTGTTTACAGTATACCCCTGTCAATTCATAAATTAATTTAACATTGCAATGATATTTTCGCACTCTCTTCTCGTTTTTAAACTATGAATTTCGATAATTCATACCCAGTAACTTTTGAAAATAGGTTAATACTTATTTCACCCGGTTTTTCCAAATAGATCTTCCGATATGTCGAGTACCTATATCGATAGATTTCTTGCTAAATTATGTTAGAAACGTTTCAATTCACCTACCTACCTACTTCTTCCAAGTAGATCTTCCGATGTCGATAAATTTCTTCCTAAATTAATTTTTTATATTTAAAAAAAGTTTTAATTCACCTACCTACTTAAACACGTTTTTTCAAGTAAATCTTCCGATATATCGAAATATCGATGTATTTTATCCAATATATCGTAGGTATCGATATCTCATTTGATCTGTATATTGATATATTTCATTCGATATGCCATCCCTATATGGAACAATAGTTTTTGGTCTGGTGGTCGTCTTTTCTGTTCGCGTTGAATTCCCGTCCATCCGTTATAAGGGTGCAACCCGAAATTAACACACCTTACGAGAGGAAATTCGGTGGTGTTTGTTTAATTACTACCCTTCATCTGTTTGCACGATCCTGCTTCAGGGCAATATTCCACTTGCCACACAATAAGAACGCTTCCAAAATCCCCAACTTTCGAGTAAGCCTCATTTCCTTAGCGCATATGGAATCTTTTTAGGACACACACTAAAGAAATACTGGGTTGAAGAAGGATTTGTTGTTTCCGACAAGACGATCAATTGAATGACCTCAGAGCCGTATAAAATAATCAGGGCACCTATTTCCGACACCTGAAACTGCAATGATTCTACAAGTGTCGCCAAGAGCTTGTCTGGATCTAATTAGGACAAGGCAGGTACTTGCTTGCGTTAGCCAGTAATAATAGTCTATACAGGGAAAACAAGGTAATTTGATGGAGTTTGAGGGTGCAAAGCTCAAAGAACAAGTTGAAACATAAGGGCATAACTTTGTGAAGCAAGCACCTATTTAATACAGAATAATTCAGTCAGATACTTTCTAGCAATTAGGGGTTCAACACAACCAGGTTTCAGTTGAATTACCCAACAAATATCATCACACTGAATCAGCAAAGTTTAGCACAGCTTCAAGATGGCAAAATTAATTTCAATAGGATTGAATGTCTTGTCACTCACCAGACCGAGAGGACCGATTTTGGGGGCAAGAGATGAAGTAGCACCGACTTCTCCACCGACGCACTTCAGGTACACTAGAAAGAATCAAAAAAGGTAATTACTAATTAAAATATCAACGATTATGATTAGTTCATATTACCATAGCACGAACATTTGAATCAAAGTTAGTGGTGTGATTGTTCTCAGAAAGAATACCTGCAATAGAGCAGGTTCATCAAGTATCTGAAACTAGGTAGTTGGGACTTACATCAACAATTTTGGTCGGTTTTTATCCGATCAAGTTGGAGGTTGGAACGATAGGCTGATACCGTTCTGTCTTGGAGGGCAATGTGCCCACAAATGGATCAGGAGGATATTCCATATTTGCTGCTGAATACCTCATGCGTCATCCGGAAAATTAAATCTCACTAGGTAAGTTCATAACGATGCAGCTATTAGGTAAAACACAATACCTTTCCGACGTTGACTGGACAGGTGTGGGCCACGAGGCAGCCAATCTCTAGAGATACAACACTGAAACCCCCTTTAGCAACACATACCTACCGACCTCAGCATGCCTACCCCCCCAACTGCATTCCAAAATAGCCTGAAGGGCTTCCGGTACCCAATGGAGAGACAAAAAACTTAGTAGAATAGAAATCTATCAAGTGCCACAATGAGGTGTGGTAAGAGAAGCTGAAGAGATGAATAATATGGATACCTAATTATGGGTCAATCCAAAAACCTCAGATCACCATTCCTTCAGATAACACGTGTCACAATCGCAACCACCAGCCACCTCTTCACTATTGACAGCATACTTTCGAACTCATCCATCGAAGAGTTGAATAAATTTAAAACCACCAGTTACTTTCAATAGAGCTAGAGCTCTATAGTAGGTAATCGTATTCAATACTCAACGAACAAGAACTTCTAAGTACCGAGTACAACCCTGTCGAGGTTATCATCTGTGACCACAAACCATGCAAGTTCGACTATTCGAGAATATTACGGAATGAAATGACTTACCGGTTTTGACCTCATTAGGATCGAACTTTGGTGGCATTTTGAAGAGTTATAAAACGAGGATGTCCGCGATAAATAACGATACAAAATACGAAAGACTGAACTTCCGACTTCCGAGTGGACTATCGCGATCCGCGAAACCAAAAGAGAAATGTAATGTAATATGGCGGCGTAGGCGGCCATGACACATCAGGGCGGTTGGAGGGGGAGAATCCTAGGAGTCTGAGCACAGAGTAACGGAGATAAGTAAGTCTGAGCCCAAAATCACTGATATCCTTACTAATTCCTTATTATTTTGCGTAATACCAGTGTTTATTATGGAAATAAAAAGGCGAAGGACATCAAAAAGCACACCCATTTTGTCGAGTTGTATATATTTTTCATTATTGAGGAATATTATAATTTATTATTCTAAAATTCTATCATTCACTACTTCACCAACCATCAACGTTTGTTTGGCTGCGGTCAAGACAGTAAAATCGAAAGAAGAAGAAGAAGGTTTTATCTAAGGCTTGGGTTTCAATATTTTGATCCGTGTAACGTGTTTTTTCGACAAATTTTACTAATTTCCTTAACATTAATTTTATTGTTATTTTCAGATTCATAACAATTTGATGAACTGATAAACCAATTTTTGTTGAATTTGGGTGGGTTGGCGAGCAATAACGGTCTTATTTGACATCGCTTTTTCACTTCAACTTCTTCCTGTATTGTAAGTACCTGTCTACAAAGTCTAAGTAAAAAGTTGTTTCACCTCTTACCTTCTCCGAAACTCAGGTTTAACAATTATTAGTTACAGAATAACTAATTCGTCAAGATGGACAAAGACGCGCTGATGGAGAATGATTTGTATGAATTGTTTGATCTCACTCCTTCGTGCAGTGTGCAGGACGTGAGTACTTTACAACCGATGTCATTTTCTCGTTGTTTCTATCTATAAATACCAGATATCACGGTATATCCTTATAATTTATAGGCGTGCGCTGCTAAAAGCAGCCCTCCTAATAGGTGATTATGTGACTGGTTTGATAGATTTCTCTCAACACGTCTGATGAACTTTCCTGTTTAAACAGAATGTCTTTTTTTTAACTCCTGTTTCAAGTAAGTACTCCAAATGGCTGTAAGTTTCCCCAGAAGATCGCGCGTAGGATGATAAATTTGACTATTTCTGAAATCGTTCTATGATGATTTTCATGAAGTTAGCAGGATTTTTAATGTTTTTAACCCTAATTTGACCATGGTGTCACAAGTGTCACTGAAAATATCTTAGGAATTCCAAAGCAGTCCCAAGGTGTCACCAGTTCAACTAGATTTGAATTTAAAAACTAATGGACAGATCTGAATTTTTGAACCATTTTTTGTAAGTTATTAAGGCTAAAGGGGACGACAGTTGTGCGAGTGAGAGGGAGAATACCAAACTTAGATCTAGCTGATCTCTACAACCGATCAACCGATTTTCATTTTTCAATGCATTTTGGATTTGTCTCGACGTAACCAAACGCGCTGTCATGCAAAAAATTCAAAAAAATTCACCAAAAAAAAAGTTGACCTTTTTTAGTACTCTTATTTTGCCTATAAATATACTTTTGGGCGATTTTTTCCGCAAAAACGATTACAGCCGCCATTCTCAAAGATGTAATGTAGCTTTCAGAATATCCCTCATAAATAAATATGGTAATAATCCGCCCGAAACAGAAAAATTTACAGTAAACGCGTGACCCAAAATTGAGGTTGAGAAGAGAGAGAGTTGTGGGCCAGTGGGGTGCCGGCGGGTGACGACGCTAAGGCAAGGGGAGGTCTGCTCGTCCGGGGGGGGTCGGTTACCGGGAGATGTTTCCATGGTTACTGAAACTGGCGTCTGTCACCTAGACATTTCCACCGACTCATTTGTTTGATTGACTTCCTCACTTGATTCCGAGCAGGAGCATAAAAAGGCTCATACAAATTTGTTCGGGAGTTGTTCGGAGAGAACTCGAGAAAGAATGGTACCTACATGCATTTCCGTTCCATAATTACCTGAATTATTGTTCATGCAGATTTGCAAATCTTGATTTTTTTTGAAAATTCACATGGAATAAAATGTAATGTAGATTTTATTAAATTAGCACCTAGCTTCATTAGCTTTTATTAGTGTTCAGATGGACTCAATAATTTTCGCACCTACAAATTCCAATTATGTTCATGATAGTCTTCGTGATGCTATTTTAGGTAGGTAGGTAATAGAAAATTTCTATTTCGAATTTAATTCGATTTTTTAATTTTTGTTGTAGTGCTGTGTTTGTTGAATCCCATTTTGGTTTATTATTTTCAATAATGAACCTTTGGAATCGACCAAGAAAAAAAAAATTTTAACACCCCCTCAAAATTTGATGGTTTACGTTTCAAGGTACGTAGAATCCAAAAATCGAATAAAAATTTGGCCGTCCGTACGCCGTACGCGGCACTTTTGCCACTTAGCATTGACCGATTTTGATGAAATTTGGTATGTAGGCTCCATTTGGGGTCTAGTTGTGCCCCGAAGCTTTTGGTTGATGTAGGTCACTCCTAAGGGTTCCAAAATCAATTTTGAAATTTTGAAAACGCCCTAACTCAAAAAATTTTGATATAAAGGTATTGTTTTTCCTTCAATTTAAGATTCTATAGAATTTTTTGAATTTTTTGAGACCACGCGGAGCTCTGTAGGACAAACCGTTCGCTCCCTACGAAAATTTAAGCGTTTATATTGAAATATATATATAAATCAAAACACGAGTGTGAATCGCAAAAGAGGCCTAATCTCCGTTCAAATTAGAGCTGACCGAAATGCGATCGATGGTTGGTGATTTTGATTTTTTGGATCCTAGGAAATGTAGGTCAATGCCTCTCAGGGACGTTGCTCGCCTTCCGAAAAATAGCTAATAAAGTATATTTCATTTTCATACCTGGGTACTTATTATTATTGTTATTTTCCCGAAATAGATCACATTCATCATTGAGCGATGCGCAACGTGCCTAGGTTTATAAAATTGGTTGAATGAAGTACTAAATTCTATAGAATCTTAAATTGAAGGTTCATTATTGAAAATAATAAACCAAAAGTCCGAGAGGTTACAAGAAATGCAAATAAAGTGGATGGATTTTGTTTTCCAATAATATAATGAAGATGAATAGAGTATTTATACGGTAGGTACCTACCTACTTCGAGAAACACAAAATCTACGTAAATAGGAGCGAATTGACAATCGTATTTATGTTTGCCAAGTCAGAAAAATATCAGAACGATCGCATTGATCTTGATTGCGTTCGAGATGATGAAATATTATCATAATACTGGAAACTAGGGAAGACACAACAAAACACACATATTGTCATTCAAAATATAAATATTTACCAAATACTACTGATTTACAATGACAGAGGAAACTCTAGGACTTCCAAATCTACGGGTATAAGAATAATTGAAGGGTGAGTAACAAGTCAGAGATGAATGAACGACAAGCTGGGATGAATGGTCGCTCGAAGTTCACAGGTGTGCGCGGGCGGGCGGGATTACCCTCCAAGTGATGCCAGGTGGTTGCCCCCTCAAATTCAGTCTAGTCTTCGCAGGGCCGGTCTAATTTTTCGCTTTCGGCCTCTAATTTTCTCACAAATTGTTTTATGATAATTCCATCGTACACTTGAATAGTTTCCAAAAACCGGCTGTTTTCGAATTTTTTAATTAAACACAAACTTCAATTATTAATTGAAATTTTCAAAAAAAAATTGAAAAAATTTTATTTTTTGTAACATGTTAGATGATGGCTCTTAAGAGTAGCTTGTTCTGATTAAATTCATATGGTTAGATTTGAAAAGAGTGTTCTTCTAAGCTTAGATAAACTGGATGAAAGTATGGGGCGACACTAGCGCCATCTCTCATTTCAGAATCATACTAGACCCCCGTCCCCTTTAGCCTTAAATTAAAAAAATGATATTGTGACAAAAATTTTGAAAATTTTTTTCATCGATTTTTTGGAAATTTTTTTCATAACTCTAATTTGAGACTTCTAAGAGCCCAAAAAAATTCTGCTGCCCATATAGTTTTAAATTTTAATTTAATTCTGGTTTCTCCGGTGACACCTTGGGACAGCTGTGGAGTTCCTGAGATGTTTTAGGTGACACTAGTGACACCATGGTCCAATTGGGGTTAAAAGAGAACAATTCCATTGCCCACTCGCTCTCAGAAACATACTATGAATTCACATCACAGACTTTGAGTGTTAATGTGTCTCACCCGACTGACTTTGACGATCAGGTGGAGGAGCACTCTTATCTGAACAAGGCAAGAGGAGCTTTTGCCTTCTCCGACCAGTAGTGAGGTCCTCGCTTGGTCGAAAAACCGAACTTCTCTTCTATTTATATCACCTGTGAGCTTTGATTATTTTGTTAATGAATTTTAATACATTTTGTCCAATTTTCTGTTACAGATAAAAAAGGCGTACAGAAAAAAAGCTCTAAAATGCCATCCGGATAAAAATCCTGACAACCCCAACGCAGTGAAGCTCTTTCTGGAGTTGTCAACCGCTCTAGAAATCCTCATTGATGAAACGTTGAGGGTAAGTGGTACTAAAAAATATATTTTGAAATTCATTTCAGTGAGAAAGAGAATACAGTGAACTGCTATTTGTTCTCAATTAAAGACTGGATTATTTTGAGACATTCGTATAGAGACTTTCAAGACCTCATGTATGGATACGAATTCTATGATCCCTTTTTCCGAGGATAGTATAATTCGGGATCTGATCAAGAAGTCCTAGTACTTTTTTTTAATACGCTTTATTAAAACGCTTTATCAATATCGGAATGTATCCCCTTCAAAATACTCCCCCTGGAGGGTTCAGCTGTGGCCGCCTCGTTGCGACGTGCGTCTTTTAGCGACGAGTCTTGGACCGGCAACTGCGGGGATGCCGTGAGTTCGAGACTCGCCGCGGCAGCGTATTTTCATGGGAGCCAGGCTCGGCCCCCAGCGTCCTAACCCAGGGTGGTGAGGCAATGGGAAGCCATGATCTATCGGGAATCGATTGCTTTCTTGGTGGTGTCTTGGAGCGGGCTCCTGCCTTTTTAGGACGTCCCACAGTAAGACTTGGGCGTCCTTATGCGATCGATCTGGGGTGAAGGAGGACATCACTCAACAGAAAAAAAAAAATAACCACACAGTAATCCGTTTTAGACCATTCTGAATCCAAATCCACGAAATAAACCATAGGTGTATGTCTGTGTGTGTGTGTGTGTGTGTATGTGTGTGTGTAACAAAATCTTGTGTACTCTGCACAGGCCTTAGTTCTCAACCGATTTTCCTGGTTCTTTTTTTGTTCGTCGCGGAAAACTATCTAGTTGTGCACTACGTCGCCGGAATTTCGAATTTTGCCTTTTAAGGGGGGGGAAAGGGGGGGTTAATGCTCGAAAAACGTGCGTTTTTGGGCATAATCTTGTGTACTCTGCCCAGGCCTTAGTTCTCAAACGATTTTCGTGGTTCTTTTTTCGTTTGACGCGAAATACTATCTAGTTGTGCACTACGGCGCCGGAATTTCGGATTTTGCTTTTTAAGAGGGGGAAAGGGGGGGTTAATGCTTAAAAAACGTGCGTTTGCGTGCATAATCTTGTAAACTCTGCTCAGGCCTCAATTTCCAACCGATTTGCGTGTTCCTTTTTTTGTTTGACTCAAATAACTTTCGAGTTGTACATGATTTTACCAGAGTACCAAAATTCGCAAGGGGAGGGGGTGAGTGGGGGGATAATATTCACAAAATATCCGATTTTTCAATATTTCGGATCCTTTACTGTTTACTAATTGTACCCAAGCTTTGAAATTGAGGAAAAATTCTCATTATACCTCCGGATTTTTATGAATTATTCTCTGTACCACCATGGAACTAATAGTGGTGCCAACATGGTGCCAGGACATGGTGCCATAAACCGCTTATTTCGTGATTTTTTTTTTGTGTTTCACCTTGAATACGGATGTGAACTTCGACGGACTGCCTACCAAAACTAACAGATGAAAGTTCAATGTTACGACGTATTTCCGCTTTGGTGCCAGACTGGT
The DNA here is from genome assembly GCA_009739505.2 of Apolygus lucorum. NCBI lineage: Eukaryota > Metazoa > Arthropoda > Insecta > Hemiptera > Miridae > Apolygus > Apolygus lucorum. Next base: position 38,716,080 of record CM019178.2, read on the forward strand.
ACCATTGGTGGTGGTGGCGATGGGGGGGGGGGGGGGGGGGGGTGAACTCGAATTCGCATGTTGGGTATCGTAGATCATGGATTTTAAAATGCTCTTCAGATTCGAGGCTCGCATGCCGCTAGAAATGTTATGGTGGATTATGGTGAGGGGGGGGGGTCAGTATTTCTTGCCTAAAGTAATAAATAAATTACATCGAGTGAAACAGTTTTATCACTTAACAACTGGTTAAACTGATCTAATGCTTATCCAATGGGACGTCCCCTGGAATGCATGCATTACTAAACAATATGTTTTTTATTTGATCTCTTTTATCGTCTGAAATCGCTTCGAAGGCCGAAGTCACAGAGCGCCAGGTCAGGTGAGAGTAATGGCTGTTTTGGCGAGGAAACCGCGAATGAGGTGCGCGGTGTGACAGAACTCGTCGTGGTGGAAAACCCTATCTCCTGTCGCCCACGATAAATTCTGGCCTCTTCTGCCGAATCTTTTGCCGCAAAATTGTCAGGGTTTTAACGTATCGGAATAGATTGTTTCACCTTGTGGGAGGAATTCGTGGAGCACGAATGCGATGCACCTTTTGGTCCTCTGTCATCAGTCATGGAACAAACTTGGCTGCATCTCTTCTCATATCCTCGGTCAAAATCTTCTGGCTCGACCCAAATGAGATGTGACACTCCTCGGTCACTTTACGAATCGTCAAACGACGACGATTAGAGCGCACAATGGCTTTTCCCTACTTCTGAGCCACTTAGCCTTCAGTTGAGGTCGAGGGTCTCCTAAGCGAGGGTCTTCTTGTTCTTGACGATGTTCTGCCTTCCTAGAACCACTCATAACATTATCTCCATGAGTTCTCTGACGGATTCAAAAAGTTTCCGTGAACGATTTATCCAATTTCAATTAATAAAAAGCTATAAATAAACAAAAAAGGTTACTCTGAAAGGCTCGCGCCAAAAAATGTGCCCCAAATCAAACTCCAACGTTAACGCGAAGGCACGCAGTTCGATAAGTCCTGGAACTTATTGATCAGACCTCGTATCCTAAAGTGTACAGCATAGCATAGTGTGTGTGCCTGCATTAGAATGTCTGTGATCAGCTTACACGAATTCACAGGATTAAATTCCTCTCCTTCTGAACTCTGCCATAGTTATGCCTCCATCACTCTTCCGCTTATCCCAAGCTGGGCGCTCATTTTGAAACACGCTCTAGACCGGAAAGCGTGTAAAAATTAAAATAATCTTCGATTTTATTGCCTTGAGAGATTGTTTGTGGCAGAATCTGCAATTAAACTACTTTCTGTTCTCATAGAGCAGGGTACAGAGTCGTGATTCTGGCTGTTAATGGTCTCTATTTTGCCCTACAAGATGGGATCAGGATGTGCAAATACGTTCCAGCTTCAAACCGCAGTAGAAAATTAAAATGGATTATAATACTTATTGATAACAAAAAACATGAATACATAATATGTATTCACAAATATTAATTGTTCATTCAGATGATTTGTAGTTAAGAACATATTTTTTCAGGCTAAATATGATAAACTCCTTACGGGCAGGCAAGCTGCTAAAATTCGTCACGATGCTTTGGATTCAAAAAGAAGAAAACTCAAAGAAGATTTGGAAGCCCGAGAAAGAATGGGGGGCTCAACAATATCAAGAGATAAAAGTTCGAAAACAGCAGAAGAGAAACTCAAGGTAAGAACTGAGTGGAAATCCATTTCAAGATAAGAAATAACCACCTCCTAAGGTTATCTCTGTAAACCATACTCATCCTCTTTCATTAATTCATTGCCTAGTTCGTTTGTGTTCTGCCAACATATCAGCTATGCTGACGATTTGCAAATATATCTATCTTCAAAGTTAAAAGACCTCAATAAAAACTAAATTCTGATATTGAGCAATTAGTGGCGTGGTGCAAACGCCATAGAATGGCAATCAACCCAATAAAAAGTAAAGTAATATTAGGATATGAACAATGGGGAATTTGCCTCACATTTTTTTTTTTTTTTAAGAGGGTTCATTGATTTGGGAGAAAACCATAGTGTGCTGCTCGAAAACGCATCCAAAAAATTTAGAGAATTTAAGGAAGATGGAAATTTTAAATGTACCGGGAGTCTATGATGTGGCGAGTTTCCCCTTACGACAGCAGCGCTACCTCTGAAAGCGCACATAAAGCAACTAGCTTACGTGATCGAACACACTGGCTGAAAGAACCCAGACACGAAAGTGACGAAAAGAAGTAATTTCACTCATCCTTCTTGAAATAAGTATCGGATGTGGAGAAACACAATAGCTAACTTTTATCTAAGTTCTACCACGCTTACGTCACAATGAGGAATTTCACCGAATTCTGTTTGCATTTTTCCTGAATAGTTAATGGTGTGGGATAGATGAAAATTGGGCTGATTTCGGAAAATAAGTCTCCTGTTATTTTTGGGAGACAACCAAAATTTTTGATTTCAAAACTAACAGGGAAAACCGACGTGAAGCGGGAACGCTCGCTGATTGGGCTGTTCGGATCGCCGTCTCCTCCCAGTGTTGCCCATTGGGACGACGAAATCGTGTTTTCTAAGAGAAAAGTTATCAAACAAAAACAGGGGAAACCTAATTTTCCCCATCTTGCTTTTTCTATTTTTTTCTTCAGTTTTTTGATTTCGAACTTAACTGTTTCGTGAAATTTTGCATCTGGGGGCTATAGATTTCTCGATCTCAGCGCTTCAAGCGGCCATAAATGAACTATTCCAGCATGACGTCATTTTCCCGGTTTTTTTTAAACATTCGTATTTTCTACACTGTTTGGTTTATTCGTAAATTTTGAAGTTCGGGCTGAAAGTTTGCCTTAGGGGGTTTTTCGAAGTACTGAATCCGATTTTGGGGTCAAAAATAGGAAATTCCGACATAGTGAAATTCCTCATTGAAGATTCTCACTTTTTGGGGTAAAGTTAACCCCGTTGGGGTAAAGTTTGACGGTTTGACCATAGTGATAACATTAAGCAATGAAGGACACAATACCAATATTTAAAAATAGATAATGTAATAATCTATTGATTATACACAGGAATTATAAACTATTTGTAGCCAGGGAAGGAGTAAGAGAGGCCACTAGGCCCTATCCAATCCCTGGTGGTTAAATAAAGAGCTCAATCAATCAATTATTACTAGTTATATAACAATAAATTATAATTAGTTATTTACTAGTTTGTTTTCTCTGTCCAGGCTGAAGTGGAGAAGTTGAGAAAAGAAGGCTCTAGGCAGCTACTTGAGGAAATGCAAAAAGTTAAAGAGCAGATTCGTGCGGAGATGTTCGCCCGTCATAGTGATCTGGAGGAAGACGGATCCGCCTACCGTCTCAAAGTCAAATGGAAAAGTGACAAAACGGACGATTCCAATGGTGGCTACGATTCGGAAAATCTCCATAAAATATTTTCCAAGGTAAAGTTAGAAACTTTGAATTGAGTTCATCGTATTCTATTCATGAGTCAATTCAATTCAATCTTTCTTTATTCCTTATATACATTATGCGTGTACATGACTGCGTCAATTATAGTTACTTCATCTAGTTTCATATTGGGTAGTTGTAGTGGTGTTCGGATTTACGATATCTCTGATAGTGTGGTGTCAATGTGAAGGTGCCCTGTCAACATTCAGGTGCGCTAACAGCTCCCGGGGATGCCTCCAAATATTAAGTACACAGCAATAACCATTTGGCTTATTTTTATCAATAATGAACCTTTGGAATCGACCAAGAAAACATCTTAACCACCCCCTCCACACAAAAAATTTATTAGTTTACGTTTCAAGGTACGTAGATTTCAAAAATCGAATACGAATTTTACCGTCCGTACGCGACAGTTTCCTTAGTTCCCACGGACCGATTTTGATGAAATTGGCATATGGGCTCCATTTGGGGTCTAGTTGTGCCGCGGAGCTATTGGTTGATGTCAGTCACTTGTAAGGGTTGAAAAATAAGGGCTAACATTTTCAAAGCGCCCTTTGATATAAAGGTATTGTTTTTTCATCAATTTAAAATAGTATTCCATTTTTAGAATCGAATGAGACCACCCAGAGCTCTGTAGGACCAACCATTCGCTTCCTATGAGAACTTAAGGGGGTCTCAGTCGGTCGACGTTCGTTACTCGTTCCAGGTCAGTATTTCGCCAAATCGAAGGGTCAAAAACTTTAAAAGTTGAATTTAAATTGGAAATTTTGAAGGGTTTTAGAAATTCATTAGTGCACGGTCCTAGGGAATTGAAAAACTGAAATATTGCCGCTGGAATCATCAAAATCGAACAATAGTTGACAGAGAAAAATGGGAAAAACCGTTAATTCAGCTATGTTTTTCCCATAAAATGTAGCTGAACTTAAAATGTTCCAGGATTTTAGAAATTTATTGGTAAATAGGCCTTGGGAATTAAAAAACTGAAAGATTGCCGCTAGAATCATCAAAATCGAACTATAATTGCCAGATAAATATGGGAAAAAGTACTGAATAAACGGTTATTCCCATGTTTTTTCCATATTTCTCTGGCAATTATTATTCGATTTTGATGATTCCGACGGCAATTTCAGTTTTTTAATTCCCAAGGCCCATTCACCAATGAATTTCTAAAATCCTTTGAAATTTCCAATTTAAGTACAACGTTTTAAGTTTTTGACCTTTCGATTTGGCGAAATACTGACCCCGGAAAAGGGTTGAATTTATGATAAATCAGAAACACGAGTGTGAATCGCAAAGGAGGTCTAATTTCCGTACAAATTTTAGCTGACCAAAATGCGACCGTTGTTCTTTTTTTCAAGTTGTCCCCAGTTGTGCGTCCTTAGCAACCAGTAATCAAATTTCCTAATGAAGGCACCCACTACTCTTTATTTCTTCGAACTGAGTGTGAAGCTTTTATTTCTTCCAAATAAACTTGATTGTGAAGTAGGTATGATTAAGTAGTCACAATGGCAAAGCCGTGTTCTTTGCAGACGAGTGATCTATGTAGAAATATGAACCTTTGTGTAATAATTTGGTTTTTTAAACCTCGCAGAGGAACCAGGCGAGCCGCCCCCGGACCGACCAGACTGCCCACGCGTCCCCAACTGACTCCTACTTGTATGAGAAACCAATTAATAAATGAACAGTATAACTAAAAAATCATGATTATTACAATCAACTGGCCCATAATTTCATCACAGATTAATTAAGTTTATGATCACAGATTCATTAAAACAAACTACACATACTATCCTCCAGAATAAATGTACTAAAATAGTACCTAAATACACAAAAAAGGTCCTAATTGCGAGGCTTTAAAATCGCAGCTTGATCGTATTTGATGTTTCTCCAAATTATCTAATGATCATATTGTGAAAAGTTTCATGGATGCGCTGAGTTTCCAGAACAATCCAAAATAGTACGCAGTACTCACCTCTGGATCCAGGAATCTAGTTCGTCGCATATTCATTGAGGCCTATTTTATCCTCTCAGTGACATACTTTATTAATTTGTTGTATTTTTAATGTTTCAGTATGGCAACATTTCTTGCATTGTAGTTTCTCAGAAGAAGAAAGGAAGCGCACTTCTGGAATTCGAAACGAAATCCTCTGCTGTAAGTTTATTAGGTATCCTTATGTATTCTACCATAATAATACTGGTGTTATTAATTATAGTAATTTACGTATTAGTAATAAGAAAATCTCTTTGTTTGACCATCTGCCTGTTAATTTGTAATGATACGGTCCTAGCAAGAATTTAAGGATGGTTTATACCTAATTTTTTCACAAATTAATGAAGATATATTGAAACGAAAACAACGCTGAAATAATGTGCAACCAACCTATTTTTCTGATCTGTTTGCCTCAGGTGAAAGCCTTCCAATTAGAGAAGGGTTATGGTAACAATCCTTTGACGCTATCTTGGGTTAACGAAGCGATAGACCTGAAATCTTCCGACTCGTCGTCGGGACCGGCCAAGAGATGCACTCCGTTGAACCAGTGTGGCGTCGGTAGCCAAGGAGGACTTTTCCCATCTTTCCTGGCTAAATCTTCCGTACCCACAGCTAAATACAACTCGCATCAGAGTCCAGTAAGTTGGTTATTATTTTTAACCTCCCAAAACCGATTGATGAACTTCTTTCACACGGCTCACGCTCATGAGCTTGAGATTGTTTCTCTTACGGCCACCTTCTTGTCACACGATTTGCCTCCCCCCCCCCTTCCCTGGACCCCTATCCTACTATCAGTATGGGGGCAATGGTTTTCGTACAGGACCCAATCCGCTTAACCCCTGAAAATTTCATCGAAGTCGGATGGAAAATGTAGAAGTTATGGCTAATTTCCACTATATTTACATTCTTGAGTCAGAACTCACGAATACTACCACTGAGCTAAGAAAGTAAATGTACAGAAATGTGAAGAGGTAGCTGATCACAACACCAGTACCTTGGCGTCAATTTTCTTCTTGATTTTCATCAACCAACTTGGAAATCTGGACCTCCAGGGTACCTCATACTTGATACCTCATGATTGCTGATGACACAGCAATCCTATGCGAGGGCGACACCTGGGAAGAGGTATTTGACACTGCTAACAGTGATATGAATCGCACGTTCCAATGGCTATGTTATTACATAATACTCTGAGCCTAAATGTTAAAAAAAAAACTAAGTACCTCGTGTTTTCCAAATCCCCTTCAAAAAAATCCATTTCTGCCTCAATAAAGTTGCATTTATGTGGTGCTAGCAGAATGTACGATTCCTGTGTGTGCGCATGTCCAGAGTTGGAGCGTGTTGAGTCTGTGAGGTACCTGGGAGTAATGATTGACGAGGCTCTAACATGGGACTACCATGTCTCTACGTTGATTCACAAACTTCGAAAATTTACTCATTTATTTTACAACCTCCGAGGATGTCTTGGGAAGGGAAGTTTAATTTTTGTATACAAGGCACTTTTCCAGAGCATCATTGGCTTCGGAATTATTGCTTGGGGAGGAGCCACTTCCGCGGTATTGAATCCACTGAATATCATGCAAAAATCCATTCTCAAAGTAATGACAAAAAACCCACGTAGATTTCCTACAGTAGATCTGTATAACAATGTCCGTGTTTTCTCAGTCCATCAGTTGTATATTAAGTCGGCGCTCACCTTTTTCCACAAACACCCGGAATTTTTCAATTTTTCTAAAAACACTCCGTACGCCTTCCGGTTCACTATACAAGCTGTAGTTCCTGCACCGAAAACTCGTATATGGAGTACTGCTTGACACATTTTCTACAGTTTGCCATTCTTAATTCGCTCCTTGCCAGACAATTTGCGATCCCCCTCCAATCTTACTCGTTCGGATTATAAAAAGAAAGTTTTCTCGAGGCTAATCCAATATGGGTTCTAAAACTGCAAGCATCTTCTTACAAGCATTTATGTCAATTGAATTATCCATTAATTATCATGCCAGTTCCCTTTATTTTTATTTTCTAATGAATTGATAGTTTAGTTTTTGATCCTCTTTCTCCTCTATAACAGAAGGAAACAGTGTAACCAGATAACTGTGATTAAATAAGTATAAGTATATTTTTTCTCCTTTTATACAATTAATGAGTATTATATTCACAATTAGCTCAAGCATCTCCCCTTAACCGCACAGGGCCTGCCCTATGGTTAAGGTGTATGTTCCATATTGCCATATATTACATATGTTATGTATACGCGTTTTTGTAATTTATTGTTTCTCGGAATAAAACTTACTTTCATTCATTCAACAGTGCCACCACCTACAGCAGGTAACCAACACATTGTAATTAAACCTTATTCTGATTCTACCGCATAGATATGGCGTGACATCAGAGAGTTCCTAGTTGGTTCGGTTCTTCTTAAATACAGCGTACCGTGTCCTCAACCTGGCGCTGTATTTTCGATAAGGAAGCACTACTTCTATCCGGCAATGTCTTTACTGACAATAGAGAGTTCCTAGTAGGGTCGATCCGGCGCGCCGGAACCGGATCGTCCGCCATGTTTTCAATATAGCGCGCCGGATTGCCTCCTAGTGACGTATTCGACTGTAATAATACGGCGCTGTATCGGATACGGCGCGTTCTTATCACAATTTGGCGCTGGATTGAGAGTGTGTAATACGTCATGCTGTATCTAAACCCACTAGGAACTCTCTAATACAGCGCGGGATTGAGTTTACGTCACGGCGTATCTAAACCAAACCTACTAGGAACTCTCTATTGAGAATATAGCGCCAGATCAGACGTGCCGTATCTAGACCAAACCGAATGACTTCGGTTAAAAAATGTCGGGAGTAACATGCAACACTTCAAACTGTCTTCAACTCCACTGCTTAAATTAATTAATTTTCATTTGACAGCTAAGTCGTTGGTCAAATTTCCTACAACTGTAAGTGGTGGCAGCATCCCAACAGAAGAACAATAAGGAAAAAGATCCGCTTATTCCACTTGAGTTTACTTGTCCTTCTTAGTTTGAAAGTTTTCAATGGCTACTTTTTCATATCAACATCAGTATATCTGTCTTGTTCAGGGTAATGCTGATGAAGACTTCGAAGCTATGGTTTTTGCCAAAATGCGAGAGGCTCAAGAAAAGAAGGAGTCCGCAACCTGACTCAGCTGCAGTTGTACGAGTATTGCAGCCATTTGTCCAATGCCTATTTCAGAAGAAAGCTAGTAGCTCCAAGACGACTTGTAAGCTCATCAGCGTGTAGTAGCCTCGATGTCTATCTTTGCTTCTTGTGATGCGTCGGTACAAAGTACCTCAAAACCTGTGATTATAGTGAATACGACGTGAAATTATCAGTCAGTAACTTCTAACGAATCCAGAGGATATTAATAATTACGAATAAAATCTCAGAAATTATTGACAAGTGAAGTGATGTGTTTTCCTTTACCTACTGGCCATTTTCATAAGACTGACAGACATACCGACTCAAGAAGACAACATTAACATGTCGGCCATTCAGTTCCTCCAAGTTGTGCTCGCACTACGGTAAGGACAGTCCTAAAGGTCTTCCAACCTGAAAGAAGAATAATGAAACGAGAAGAAGAAAATCTTGAACGAGGACAGTTGGAGTTGGGTAAAAATACTAAAACGTTCGATCTATTTGTCTGTTTCTCTCTCCCTCCGTATCTCACTTTTTATTAAAGCCCTGGGATTATCACTTCCCTTCCCTCACCAGAAGTTATCTACCGGGTATCTTGTAAACAACACGCTCAAAACTTTGAAAAATGAGTTAGGAACAACTTTAAATCTGAGCCGAAAAACTTACATTTTAGAACAGTCTTTAAAAAAATGTACAATGATTACCCTTGTCGTGGCTCCTAGGTCTCTGTTCAAAGAAATTAAACTCCAATATGTCCAAAGGTTGCTCTTAATACTCTAATCTTACCTGAGAACGTAAATGGGATGGTTAAAAGCCTACCACTTGTGAGCTGCCATTCTTCTTAGGCATTTTTTTCTCTGTAAAGCTGGCCGTCCACTAGGTCGACAGCGCGGCGCGGCGCGGCGCGACGCGAAATTACTAGCCTCCGTCCACTGGAGCGGATAAAATTTTTCGACCCGCCGTTTCGCCACGCCTGAGAAGGTGCCTTCTCAGGAAAATGTGGGGCATAGATATTATGTCTTCATCGGACGACGAAGAAGAAATGTTCATTTTAGTTGCAGCTTTGGAAGCAGAAGAATAGGACCAAATCGGTGGGAAAAGGAGAAGAGTTTAGGTCCATCCAATAAAGAGGATGGACCTGGGGGAGCACAATCACCTGTTCCAAGATTTGCTAAGAGACGAGCAAAAGTTTATAAATTATTTTAGAATGTCGAGGGGGAAGTTTTTCGAGCTTCACACATGATTAAGCCTCGTATACGAAAGCCGAACACTGACGAAAATGACCGAGGTCGACAATTTTTCGCTTCGCCCTCCGTCCACTAGGTCGACAGCGCGGCGCGACGCCGCGCTCCAGAAGTCTGGAGAGCGACAGATTGCGAAAAAGTTTCGACCCGCGCCGCGCCGCGCCGCGCTGTCGACCTAGTGGACGGGCTGCCATTCATTTCCCATTAAATTTCTAGAAATTTTTTTTCGCGTCGCGCCGCGCTGTCGACCTAGTGGACGGGCACCTTTATTATCCAACAGATTAACTTTGCCAATGTGTCAGAATGTTGCTATTATTCTCTGGTATGCTATCTCGTTGGTTTTGTTATCCTAGGACGACTTATGGCATTTTTATGAGGAATTTGAAGCTTGAAGATCGACCTGTCCCATTAGAAACCCACAGGGGGCATTCTGTTCCTCCTAGAGCAAACTTTCTCTTTCACCGGCCAACCAGAGTGGGACAAAGGCGTTTCCTCTCTTCCTGATACCTCAGGCGTTTCCTCTCTTCCTGATACCTCTATGGTCCACACTTACTTTTGCCAACTGGGTGGCTCTTCAGTTACTGGCGTTACTATACAGGGTGTAAACTTTAAGGGCGCACCATCGACCAGGGATCGATTCTACAACTAATTTCCTACAAAAACTGTCTCTTAGCAATTTTTGTAGATGCTTCGTTCTCGAGTTTTTTCACTTTCAAATTTTTTTTCGTGTTTTCGACCTTGTTCACTAAAACTGTCAAAGCTCCGTTAATTGATGAAGTAAATTAAAATTTGATTATACAATTGGAAAAACATGTTAACAAAGAACGTGTTAAATTTCCTGTCACAATAGTGCAAGTTCAATTTTTTGTAAAGAGATTTAAATGAAAAAAAATAAGCCTAAAGACAAAAACTAGTTAATTATTGAAAGTTTTCAGTTTTTTCAATCGTATGCTAGCCCAACTGAATGTACGGTTTGTTCTCCTGCAGTAGTCCTAAAAGATGGTCCAAAAGCTCATCATTTCAACGGTAAATTCAGATTTTTAAAAAATGCTCTCATTTTTAGAAAAATGTGTTTCCGAGAGAAAAATCATGACATTTTCATCGAATTCGCATGACGCATGATGTAGTGACTTTCATCTCTTGCGGGTGAATGAGCAGTTTTCCAAGGGATTTTTCACGCTGAATCGAATAGTGCCACTCACAAGGCTGTGTGAGTACCTAAAACAAAAGATCAATAGGTCTGCCTTAGGAACTTTGCATCCCTTTGGCGCATTCTTCTGGAGAATATAGAACTAATTATCTCTTATCATCAAGCACATTGCCGCACCTAGGATAATGTTTCGGGAATTTCTTCCCTAAAAAGGGACTTGATTTCCCTCCTACTGCAGCTTGAAATTCGTGAATTTCCGAAATTTGAATTTCGTGGCACTACACGAACATCAAATTTCTCACGGCTCCAATTTCCGTGTCACCATGGAAGGTTGACTCGATCGTTATAGTTCGCAGATCCGCCACCTAGGGGGCGCCACATGGATGCAAAGTTTCTGTAGTAGACCTATAAGTAGGGTGATAACGACGGGGAAGTAGAAAGAACGTAACTACCCTAGTTCTCCTAATTCGGGTTCCTGTGGCGAAGATAATGTAGTTATTACGGTTTGGATTGTTGGATAATGATTATCTGCGCTCAAATATTCTAACGATTTCTCGAAAAATAAAAGCATTTTTAAAAAAATCCGAATACACCGTTGGAAAGGTGAGCTTTTGGACCAACCAACTTTTAGGACTACTGAAAATTTCCAATAATTAACAAATTTTTGTCTTTGGGCATATTTTTTTTCTAATGGTATACCTAATCAAATTTTAATTTACTTAATCAATTAACGGAGCTTTGACAGTTTTAGTAAACTAGATCGAAATCAAGAAAAAAATCTACCTCGAAAACGAAGCCTTTAAAAAAAGTTGCTAAGAGACATTTTTTGTTGGAAATTAATTGTAGAATCAATCCCTAGCCGATGGTGCGCCCTTAACGTTAACACCCTGCATACTTCCTTCAATGGTAGGTACTACACGCATTTTGACGTAGAAAATTATCTGACAGGTCTGTTCGAAATCTTGAATCTATCTCTAGGTTCCAAGAGCCCTCTGCAGTTTCCCACCAGAACTCGAAGCCACCAATTAGTTTGGCAGGCTTACTAGGTATACTATCATCTACAAGAATAAATCTACCTATATTGTTATGGCCAGATACCCCTGTGAAACGGATTCAAGGAAGTGCAAGTTAATTTCATCGTAACATTGAATAAATCACTGAAATAAGGCTATCAGCGTGCGTTGGAAGCCTCGCTTCAGTACTCTGTGGTTGGAAGGAATCGGGCCTCGACCTGGCGCAGGACCGTGAGAGATGTGTAGAGATGATCGCCAATCTTCAATAATGGAGATGGCACTACAAGATGAAGAAGGCATAGAACTGCTGAGAGGATTTGTCAATGAAGGGAGACTTGAAAATAGGGCCAATCGATTCAAAGCATATTGATAGTCTGTGTCATCAAGCTAAAAACACCTACACTCCAAGAATGGCATGATACTAAGAAGAATAAATTAATATGTAAACCTAAAACTAAAAGAAAGGTTGAAAACATGAAGGGACTGAAGAATCAATTAAAGATCAATGAATGACTTGCTATATTTACAACATGAAAAATCAGGAACTCATTTCATTTAGGGCAGTATTTCAATAAATGTACATCAGACCACGAGAGATAGTATTCCAACTTTTTTAAGCACTTGGTCAGAACGTCTTTTGAGGGATGGGGCACGGCTTCCGAGACGTGTTCTGGGAATTGTGCGGAAAATGCTCCTTTAACAGGTTTTTTGATGAATTTTCTGGCACTGCTCATAAGAGTAATCAAGCAGGAGAGAGCGGCTTTGGCGTAGAATAGCGGGTTTTCATCGTTGGGCCCGGCGAGGATGTTTCTGATGTCCTGTGCGAGGAGATCGGATCTCTTTGGATCTGCGTTGAGGGATATCCAGGAGCATTCTATGACTGATTGACTCACCGATTCTATCGCTGTGTCCAAATCTAAGAAAACCTCGTTATTCGAGAGATTCTTCGATACGCGCATCACCGTCGCAGCTGCTTCCACAGGCATAGCGTCGAAGTCTCCGTTCAAGTACCTTGCGGTAACAGCAAAACTAGCCAGAACGTTAATAAAGTTAAAATAAACGTGAGGTGAAGGGTCTGACTTTGTCAAAACTGAGAAGTTTGGGACAGATAGAATTCTGGGACACTCCTCCACGTACTTTGGTTCTACAGGGTCATCCAAAAACCGAACTTTGGGAACGTGGTACTTTTTCTCCCACCAAGGCTCCCATTCTGGAATCAATTTCGTCACATCCCCACTTTTCAACAGTTCCAAGAACTCCTGCCTCTCTTCGGGCAAAAGTTTGTCCCAAACTTCGTCAGGATCGTCTAAATCCACTTCGGCTAGACGATCTGTTAGGCTACTTTCGTCGTCACTGTCTTCAGAATCTCTCAAATCGTCTTCATCTAATTGTTCATTTTCGAATTTTTTCAACATTTCCATCATTTTGTTTTTAGACTGCGAGTCAGGACCTTCGGCTTTCAGATATTCTTGGATGTTTTCTTTATAAAACTGCTCTGAGCAGTCAGAGTGAGCTTGGGACTGGTAACAGCGCACGGAACAATATGGAATGTTGCAGCGGGGACAAACGTATTTGAAAGTCCCATCTCTGCAAAGTTGACAGAGAGCAGCTTCCGGATCTTCGTCCATATTCCTTCAAGGGAGTCAAAATTCAGTCGAAATCAGTTCCTTATTCCAACCTAGTCCCAAGTTATTCTCAATGTAACTAGCTACTGGGATAGAGCTACTCACCAAGGCTTGATTGAATTACAAACTTCCTCTTTCCAAACTAACTCAGTGTCAATGGTAAAAGAAAACATTCCGAATATAGAAACTTATCCCGAACAAAATCACTGTTTCACAATCAAAGTTGACGGGCACAATGAAACATTGTTGTTGTTCATACGGTTGTAGGAAAATGAACTATGAAACTCACTTTTCAAACTCACAATGTAATTTCTTAGAGAAAGTTGATCTACTCGTGAAAAACGGATTTTTCCGAACTTTACAGATTTGCGGAAGTGGAAAGAATAATATGTGGGCAGCAGGTTATACAGTAGGCGTTACGCTTATAACAATGAGAAAGGTTACGCATGGAAGAAGATAGTCTTCTTCCATGGACACTAGGTCCATGTCTTCTTCCATGGGTTTTGCTTCTAGCATGGATACTCTCAAGTCCTAGTATCCATGAGATTGTCCACAGCTCACTTGGATTGAAGGTCATTTTACCTTCCCGCGCTGGTTCATTAGCATCAATCATCATCAAAGTGCCTAGTTGGTACAATGCCTACCGCTATTTTCCATTGTCTTCTTGAAGATTATCCTAGTCACTCTGAAGTGAGGGACATGTAAAGGACACTCTCTCCCTAATATCAGGTAAAACTAATACTGACTAGGATAAAATTGACTCCACAGTTTTACTGTGGTGGGCAATCAGCAAACAAATATTGATGATTTGAATCGATTCTGAGTCGGCTACAAAGAATCGATTCTCAAAAAGTATATTTTCTCAAGAATAAATTTTTGCAAAAAGGTTTACCGGAAATCATAATATTGACCTACAATAATTTGAGAATGTAATTTCGGATACATAAAATATCCCCGATCCAAGGTAAAAAAAAAGTTTCGAACTTTTTGTAATCCTGCTCATGACAATGTTGATGATTGTTACTGTAGACTGGTGAACTGAAAAAAAAAGATACCTACCTTTTTTGATTGGTGAACTAAAAAAGGACTAAACTTATTCATTTTTTACTTTCCAAAATGTTTTTAGGACGTCCCACAGTAAGACTTGGGCGTCCTTATGCGATCGATCTGGGGGTGAAGTTGGACAACACTCAACAGAAAAAAAAATAACCACACAGTAATCCGTTTTAGACCATTCTGAATCCAAATCCGCGAAAAAAACCATAGGTGTATGTCTGTGTGTGTGTAACAAAATCTTGTGTACTCTGCACAGGCCTTAGTTCTCAAACGATTTTCGTGGTTCTTTTTTCGTTAGACGCGGAAAACTATTTAGTTGTTCACTACGGCGTCGGAATTTCGGATTTTGCTTTTTAGGAGGGGGAAAGGGGGGGTTAATGCTTTAAAAACGTGCGTTTGCGTGCATAATCTTGTAAACTCTGCCCAGGCCTCAATTTCCAACCGATTTGCGTGTTTCTTTTTTTGTTTGACTCAAATAACTTCCGAGTTGTACATGATTTTACCAGAGTACCGAAATTCGCAAGGGGAGGGGGTGAGTGGGGGGATAATATTCACAAAATATCCGATTTTTCAATATTTCGGTTCCTTTACTGCTTACTAATTGTACCCAAGCTTTGAAATTGAGGAAAAATTCTCATTATACCTCCGGATTTTCATGAATTATTCTCTGTACCACCGTGGAACTAATAGTGGTGCCACCATGGTGCCATGATGCCATAAACCGTTTATTTCGTGTTTTTTTTTTTTTTTTTTTTGTGTTTCACCTTGAATACGAATGTGAACTTCGACGGACTGCCTACCAAAACTAACGGATGAAAGTTCAATGTTACGACGTATTTCCGCTTTGGTGCCAGACTGGCACCATTGTTGGCGTTGGGGAGGTGGTGGTAGTGGTGGGGGGGGGGGGGGGGTGAACTCGAATTCGCATGTTGGGTATCGTAGATCATGGATTTTAAAATGCTCTTCAGATTCGAGGCTCCCATGCCGCTAGAAATGTTAAGGTGGATAATGGTGGGGGGGTCAGTATTTCTTGCCTAAAGTAATAAATAAATTACATCGAGTGAAACAGTTTTATCACTTAACAACTGGTTAAACTGATCCAATACTTATCCAATGGGACGTCCCCTGGAATGCATGCATTACTAATTTTGATGTCCATTGTAGAAAATAGTCGAGTGTAATTGGAGTTTTACAAGGTAGGTATAATTAATTCGTAGGATAAAAGCAAGATTCGGGTGAGTAAAACAATCGATCTTTTATTTTCTTGATTAGGTAGTTATAGATTTCGTTTTTCATTTCTTTTGAAGAGCCGCGAGCTCCTGACTAATTTTTTCCACTTTATTGGTTACTTCTTTGATTATGTCGTCGAAATGTTCTGTAGTGAGCGATTCTGTTTTTTCCGGGTCCTGTAAATTAAAGAAAATCTTTATGTAAAAATTATACAGTAAAACATGGTAGGTAAACAGGTAGAAGTATGATAAACAAATTCAAATGTGTGTAGCGAACTGCAAAACGAATGCGTACAATTTTTACAGTGGTTGAGGCTGGGGATTTTACGGTGTTTGGACCTCTTTAGTTCAAATGTCTTCTCCATGCAAAATCTCGCGCTTGGCAGATAAGAGCGATAAGAAGTGGACATTTGTTTATCCGTTATGGCCAGCAAAAGTGTTTGACTGAGGTTTGATTGGGTGCATTTTTTTCGAGTGTCTAAGTATATTTTATACGTGAAGTAACTCACTGTGTGTCGATCTATGTTTTAAAATATTTGAAATAATTTCATGGTGAATTTTAATTTTTTGGTTTTTAAAAAAGAACTTTGTTCCTTGAGAAGGC
This sequence comes from Apolygus lucorum, assembly GCA_009739505.2. Taxonomy (NCBI): domain Eukaryota; kingdom Metazoa; phylum Arthropoda; class Insecta; order Hemiptera; family Miridae; genus Apolygus; species Apolygus lucorum. Next base: position 38,732,587 of record CM019178.2, read on the forward strand.
ATTATTTTTCTGAATAATTTGTGATGAGTCAGATTGAGTTTTTCAAGTGAAAGTGAAAAAAGTTATCGTTGGCAACCTCAGTGACATGATTGAGGACAGTTGAAGCTTCTTAAATATAAACTTGTTTCGCCCTGATGGATCTCAATTTGGTTGACACCACATGTATGACTCAGTAGAACAAACAATGGGTGATTATGGAAGGAATTTTTTCAAAAGCTGGAGAATCGTTTTTTTTGGGGGGGGGGGGGGGGGATACGTTCAGAAGTGAAAAAAGTGTGAGTAGGTCACTCCAAATCACGGAGTGAGAATAGAAGGTAGGTACACCTTTAAATAAAAATAATTACTTCAATTTTATATTTAAAAAATCTCTGAAAAGCAGAAAATACCTATTACTGAGAAAACGTTGACAATGTCAAAAAAACCTTAAAATGTGTACCATAGTCAGCCCGTTTTACGGTAGGTAGGTACCTACTTATTGTTATTTTAAGTTTATTCGTGAAGGAAAAGAAAGTAAATGATGGAGTGATTTCGCTGTGACAAACTGTACTGGATTAAATAGACCTTTCGTTCGTTTTGAAGTCGGCATAAGAAGGTGTGTTAACGGAAATCGAGGTATAGAAGTTACTGATGGATGAGTTAGGAGGTACCTAATTTACTTTTTCTTTATCTTGCACGACCTGGTATTAAGAAACATCTTAGTTGTAGGTACCTAGTTGAGACTTTTTATGACTTTGGTAAGTACAAAACAAGGAGCAGGAACTTAAATATGTACATTATAAATGTACATGAAATAAATATGTATACAGGGTGTCCCAGAAGTTATGGTCCACCCTCCGGCATTTCCGTATTTAATTACGTAAAAAAATGGGTTCAACGCCATCTTACATATTTTTTTGTAAAGAATTCAGGAAAAATACTTTCGCGCAAAAAAATTGCGCGCAAGTGCGCGCAATTGACACTAACTTTGTTTTTTCAAATGGGAACCCCCATTTTTTTATTGCAGTTTCAGATTCTACGTCAAATTTCATGAGAAATTCATACCCGAACCGACTATTTTCATTGCGCGCAACTTGTACTTTTCGCGTGCAAAGTGACCAGGGTGCGCAAAAGTGCATTTTTTTAAACACCAAGTGTGGCACATGTTTTGTCATTATTTTTTGACGCTGAATCACGTGGTGAGGTCCTTTCTTCGATTTCATCGTTATTTTTCCAAATTTAGAAGGAAAAATTATGTTTTTGGGCTTTTTTTTCCCTCCCCCTTCCGCAACAGGGGCTGGGGACCTGCTATGACGGGATTAACAGAAGAAAGAAGAATGATAAGACATTCATTTTTATCATTTCTTTTTTGAGCTTTTGTAACTTTTAATTTTTTTTAAGGTTTTTAGATGAGAAGCTTTTTTAATTCTGTTCACATTAAAGTAGGTAAGTAACTACTTAACCAACATTTTCCAACATCCCAACATTTTCCTACTTTTCGAAAATTTTTTTTTAAAATTTTGAAGTGAGGAATTTATTTTTAATCCCTCCATAGCCGGTCCCAGCCCGTGTTGCGGAAGGGGGAGGGAAAATAAAGCCCCAAAACATAATTTTTCCTTCTAAATTTGGAAAAATAACGATTAAATCGAAGAAAGGACCTCACCTCGTGATTGAGCGTCAAAAAATAATGACAAAACATGTGCCACACTTGGGGTTTAAAAAAATGCACTTTTGCGCACCCTGGTCACTTTGCACGTGAAAAGTACCAGTTGCGCGCAATGAATAAAGTCGGTTCGGGTATGAATTTCTCATGAAATTTGACGTAGAATCTGAATCTGCAATAAAAAATGGGGGTTCCCATTTGAAAAAACAAAGTTAGTGTCAATTGCATTTTTTTTTTTTGCGCGAAAGTATTTTTCCTGAATTCTTTACAAAACAATATGAAAAATGGCGTTGGACCCATTTTTTTACGTAATTAAATACGGAAATGGCGGAGGGTGGACCATAACTTCTGGGACACCCGGTATAGTGTTGTTCAGGGTACAAGTGAAATGTGACAAGAAATTGCAAAGATGAAAAATTTTCATCTTTGCAATTTCTTGTCACATTTCACTTGTACCCTGAACAACACTCCAGCTAAATTAACTTTTTATTGCAAAATTTTATGTATTGCTTCCGAGTCTACCAAGGCCGCGGAAGCTTTGTTTTCACTTTTCAAAGTTGAAAAAAAAAGTTCTCAACAATCGAAATTTCCACTCGCGTTTTACGTTTCAGACCTTTCTGAACAATTTTGTTTCCGTGTCTTTCTGTCTGTGGGTCCATCATGGAATCCTGGATACAGCCATTACTTCTACATTTCTCATCCGATTTCCATGAAATTCCCAGGGATTGTGCGGGTTGGTGTGAAGATGGTCCCCTATGAAAATCATTACCCTCTGACTGTAGCCGCTGTGCATGCGCAAACGTGAAATCCTTGCTATAGCCTAAACTTTTACATTTCTCACTCGATTTCGATGCAATTTTCGGGGATAATTCGGGTAGGCGTGCAGATGGTTCCCTATGAAAATCATTGGCCCCAAATTTAAAGTATTGTGTGCGCATGCGGAAACTTGAAATCCTTGTAACAGCTATAAGTTCTACATTTTCCAACAATATTCAGAGATTGTGCGGGTTAACGTGTATAATATACACGTTAAACATATTATGTTTCCTATGAGGGTAGTGGAAGAGAGAGTACTCTTAGAGATTGATGTTTTGGGATAAGCTGCTATGCATCGGATCATCTATACAATCAAGTTATGGGTACTAAGAAACTATGTGCCACACCCACTTGGCTGACGTTTTTTAAATTAGTTTTAAATCATTAACATTTCAATTGATATTAATATGACATCAATTTCATACTAGTACAATTAATAGTTTTTATATCGTAAAATTATTATTTTTCCATAAATTTCTAGGTAAATGAGTATATGGTCAATTACCTGAACTTTCAAGAGTAAAGCAGACTTGAGGTAGAGAGGAAGGACGCCAGGCTTGTTGGGGTAGACTGTGTAGACGGCGTCGATTGAACGAAAGCTGTGACTTCTGGACTTGTCCGCCCGCGGCGCTGGGAAGCATCTCGCGACCCGATCGTTGTACACCAGCGTCTCCAGAAAGCTCAAGAACGACGTGCGTTTTACTAGATTTTCGACGCGACCCTGAAATAGTCGTGAAGGCAGTTATTTGTATTCGTATTGCTAATACCTAGAAGCAGTAAACATCAATACAAGGCGAACATAATTCTATATTTTCCTGAACGTGGGCTCGAAGGAAATTTATACGGTGCTACGGTGATGTCATGATGTGATGTGTGGCCATCATGTGAGAGTACTGGAGAGAAGTTGTGTCAGTTGGGTTCAGCTTCCATGGCAGGGTAGGCTTTGAAACGCACGACCGCCAGGTCTTGAAGGTCAGGTATAACCAGGAATATTCTGCCAACCCCACAGGCAGCAACAGTTAATTTGACTAACTTAATTGATTTCTAAGTTAATTTGACAGGACTTTTCCATGAGCCATTCCATTAAATCATGCTTATTGGAATAGATTATAAAAAGTATACTTATTGCTTGATGTCAGTCATTTCTAAGGGTTGAAAAATAAGGGCTAAAATGTTCAAAACGCCCTAGCTCAAATACTTTCGACATGAAGACATTGTTTTTTCATCAATTTAAAATTGTAATGAATTTTTAAAATCGAATGAGACCACCCAGAGCTCTGTAGAACCAACGATCTTCTTCGTTTGATCTCTCCACTGGTTCAAAAGAATCCATTGGGAAATTTCTCAACCTTCAAGAAAGGCTCGTGGCTACCCTGAGATTTTTAGCCACAGAAATAATTCATGATGAGCTGAAGTTTTGCTTTTTAGTTTATTATTTTCAATAATGAACTTTTGGAATCAACCAAGAAAACAATTTTTACCCCCCCCCCCTCTGTCAAAATGTATTAGTTTACGTTTCAAGGTAAGTAATTAACTAGGTAGAAACAAAAAATCTAATAAAAATTTTACCGTCCGTCCGCTGTACGCGGCACTTTCCTTAGTTACCATGGGCCAAATTTGATGAAATTCGGTATGAGAACTGGAAGTGTTGCACTCACGATAAATCAGAAACACGAGTGTGAATTGCAAAAAAGGCCTAATCTCTGTTCGAGTTTTAGCTGACCAAAATGAGATCGCTGTTCGTTTCTTTTAATATTGTACTCAGTTTTGCGTACTTAGCTATCAGTGTTCGAATTTCCTAATGAACGCTACCCCCACATCTAGTTGGCATCGTGAGGAAATTCTCAACAAATTAAGAGATTCATAACAATTTCTCACTTGTTTTTCGAGAGCTGCAATGTCACTGACGGCCAAACCAACTGTGAGATTCATCATGGCGAGCGCTACGAACACCATGTAGCAGACGTAAATGAATCGGCCGATGAGAGCATTAATGTCCGCTGATGACTCCGGGAACATTCCCCCGTAGTTGAGTTCCACCACCTTCAAAATTTACAACATAGAACATATCACAGGTTGCTTCAAATGCTATACCAACGGCACAGGACTTTTTTCGGACCAAATAAAACTAAACAATATCATCAAAGGGTTCTCACCATGACGACGGATTGGAAGAAGGAGTCGAATACGTTGGTGAAAGGTTTTGCTCCTTCGAAGTGGATCATAAGGGCGAACATGAACCCGAGGAATAAGAACATAAACTTGGACAAAACCTGAAAATCACCAAAATACCAACATGAATTAGTTACAAGGGATACCTAGTCAGACGAAGACAGGATTTAAAACTATCGCAAAATATTTATTCGTACTAACAAATTAATATCTCCCAAAAAGAGGTGGCCAACAACAGCCTCTCTACTCCATTGTAAAAACGCCACAAATTATTACACAATGGTTTATTATTTTTCTATATTGATCACTCGTCTGCAAAGCCACCAACCATCCAACATGAAGAAAAACATCGATCGCATTTCGGTCAGCTAAAATTTGAACGGAGATTAGGCCTCTTTTGCGATTCACACTCGTGTTTCTAATTTATCGTACGTCCAACCCTTAAATTCTCGTGGGGAGCGAACGGTTTTCAAAATTTTATTCGATTTTTGGATTCTACGAGTACGTACCTTGAAATGCAAGCCAAAAACTTTTAAGGGGGTGTTAAACAATTCTTTTTCTTGGTCGATTCCAAAGGTTCATTATTGAAAATAATAAACCAAAATTGAATCATCATGGTTGTGCAAGGCTTCTACTTTCCTTTACTTCTTCTCTAGTTTCAACTTTCTGCGCTGATTTGGCTCCTAGATCATTTTTCTGGAGACGAGAAGCAAGAGAAATACTTTACAAGTACCTACCTATAAAAAGAAAAAAGCCTGTAATTTCATTGAAATACTTTTGGGTAAAAATTTAAACAACGACCATAATACATTTTTTCACACTACAAAATTTCTTTCTGCCCTAAATAATTGACTACGTTGTATAAAACGTAAAAAATTCACCTAAAAAAAAAAAAAAAAAATTCGCCTCATGACACTGAAAAGAGTACTTCATCCTTCACGCCTACCTCGGTTTTGAAGTCGGTCAAAAAAAAAAAAAAAAGGTTTCTTTTCGTTTGTTAGATGGACAAAAAAACGAAGTTTGTCTGTTTGGAGACAGGCAAACTGCTGGAATTGGCAGTTGCTTCATTGAAGGCACTTTTGTAATTGGAGGAATGTTATCTCCTCGAAAGTCCCAACACCAGAGCCACGACAGGTGTTTGGAGAAGTCGTCCCCCAAATCGAAGCAACTCACCGTCAATACGTTTTCGATGACTTTCTCGAACATGAGGACGTCCAGGCCCCAGTATTTGAACCGAGAAGCGAGGAAGAGAAGTTCGATCCAGGACGAGAGGATGGCGAAGCTGGAGAAGTGGCGAATCCACTCCGTGTCTTCAGCGAAGAGCGTCCCATAGCCGACAGTCCCGCTCGTGAGGATCATCAGCAACTTGAGCCAGGATTCATGGTCCTTCCAATACTGCCGATGTTGTCTCAAAAATTGCATAGCTTCCTACAGACCGAAGAAAATTATACAATTAAATTTTGTCCGATCTTTTGAATGATAAGTGAGATGAGAGATCAATTCCGGATCGATAGGATTATTTCTTCAAGAGATAAGAAATAACCTTACTTAGTGGAAAATTGTGAACTTAATAATTAACTTTAATTATTAATTTGTTTATTTCCTAGTGGTTTTTCAAATGAGAAGAATTGCATGCCGTTACAACGAAATTTACCCCCGAAACCGTGTTCTGTCGGCTTAAAATTCGAATTATGGTCAACATTGGCGTTTACGGTGAATTTCTCATCAAATTGGACATCGTCGCTCAAAATACTTGCCAAGTAAGGTTGTTTACCATATATTTTTGGTTTATTATTTTCAATAATGAACCTTTGGAATCGACCAAGAAAAAAAGTCTGCCAAGTGGGTGTGGCACATAGCTTCCTCGTATCCATAACCCGATTGTATAGATGATCCGATGCATTGTAGCTGATCTCGAAACACCAATCTCTAAGTACCTTCCACTAGCCTCATAGGGGACCATCTACACGCTAATCTGGACAATCCTAGAAAATTTCATCAACTTCGGATGAAAAATTAAGTGAGTAGGTGTATGTGATTAGATAAAAAAAAAATGCGCAGTCGCTTCTATCAGTCCGGGGATGATGATTTTCATAGGGGACCATCTAAATACTAATCTGTAACATCACTGAAAATTTCATCGAAATCGGATGGAAAATGTAGAAGTTATGGCCGCTACAAGGAATTCACGTTTGCGCATGCGCAATGGCTACTATCAGTCCGGAGGTGATGATTTTAATAGGGGACCATTTAAATACTAATCTGTAACATCCCTGAAAATTTCATTGAAATCGGATGAAAAATGTAGAAGTTATGGCCGCTACAAGGAATTCACGTTTGCGCATGCGCAGTCGCTTCTATCAGTCACTGGATGATGATTTTCATAGGGGACCGTCTACACACCAACCCACACAATCCCTGAAAATTTCATCGAAATCGGACAATAACTTCGTATAGTTATGCACGTTACAAGGAATTCATGACAGACAGACAGACAGACAGACAGACAGACACACAGACACGGAACCAAAATTGTTCAGAAAGTTCTAAAACGAAAAACGCGAGTGAAAATTTTGATTTTGGAGAACTTTTTTTTTTCATCCTTGAAAAGTGAAAACAAAGCTTCCGCTACTTTGGTAGACTCGGAAGCAAAACTTTATTGACACCCCCTCAAAATTTGATGGTTTACGTTTCAAGGTACGTAGAATCCAAAAATCGAATAAAAATTTGGCCGTCCGTCCGCCGTACGCGGCACTTTTGCCACTCAGCATTGACCGATTTTGATGAAATTTGGTATGCAGGCTCCATTTTGGGTCTAGTTGTGCCCCGAAGATTTTGGTTGATGTAGGTCAGTTCTAAGGGTTCCAAAATGAATCTTGAAATTTTGAAAACGCCCTAACTCAAAAAATTTTGATATAAAGGTATTGTTTTTCCTTCAATTTAAGATTGTATAGAATTTTTAGAATTTTTTGAGACCACGCGGAGGACAAACCGTTCGCTTCCTACTAGAATTTAAGGGTTTTACGTACGATAAATCAGAAACACGAGTGTGAATCGCAAAAGAGGCCTAATCTCCGTTCAAATTTTAGCTGACCGATATGCGATCGATGTTTTTCTTCATGTTGGTTGGTGGCTTTGCAGACGAGTGATCAATATAGAAAAATAATAAACCATTGTGTAATAATTTGCAGCGTTTTTCAACTCTGAGTCGAAAGACAACGACTGTTAGATTCCGAGTTATGTTCTACAGATATTATCTCTTGATATCAGCAAAATTAGTTTGGCGATTTTTCAACTTATGCAGCACACATTATTTAAATGTCATAACTTCAAAAGCAGCGGCCTGTCAACCAGTGATCGGGTTTATCCAATCCACCGTTGAAAAATACAAGTGGAACGAACTTTTACAAATTTATACCTACCAATTTTCAGTTGACCATATTCAGCATTAAATCACAAATAGCTTACAAAGCAGCTGCTTTATAATGGAAAAATATCATGGATTTCGAATTGACCGTATGTTCCTCTTCAGTCTTCAAGGTCCAATCAGGTTTGTTAATAATAATATTCTCTTTGAGTCGAAAACTGACAAAATCATAAGGATGGCGCTGATAATTACGTGACAAGCGTTTATGGACGCAAAACGTAAAATCGAAGGATAGATACTTAGCCTTGACGTACAGCTAGAACTATAGGGACCAGGGAAGACAGGAAAGTCAACTGAAGGATGGCCCTTCCTGGTATGTTCTGGTAATGAGCGATAAATATGACGGCGCAGTAGGCCGTGAGCGCCAGTGTGTGGAGGAGGTAGAAGAAGAGGAGGATGGCGAAGAACTTCCAGAGCTTCTCCCACTTGATGTGGAGGAAGATCTCGATGAGAGGATGGAGCAGGAGTTCCTTCAATTCCGCGCTGTTCGAGTTGACGATGGAGTTGAGGAAAGTCAGCTGGCGGCCGGAAGGGTCGTTCGTGCTGAGCAAGACTTCGAAATTCAAAGTAATTGCGCACGACGGGTTGTATAGGAATTTCATGTCTCTATGGAAAAATTGTTTAATCAAAATAAATCTGCTCAAAGTGAAATTTGAAGAACAACAATTATAGGCAATTTGCACATCGATATCTGCGCTACAAGCAGTGGTTCAGCAAAATTCTCGCGAGAATGGTCAGGATCGGAGGTAGGCAAGGCGCCGAAAAGTGGTACAGAATTGTCAAAAAGCACTCAAAACTCAGTAAATATTGTATTAGTAAATCAGCTAGAAACAAAAAATTTTCCATACTTACTCAATCAAATGTTATCAAAGACAAACATTTTTATTAAGGTAACAATGTCAAACACAAAGAAAAACTACTGACAATCTTTTTTCTAGGTAAAGCATACCTTTGAAATGAAATTACCACGAAATCAAATGCTTTAAAGATTAATCCCTAAGGACTGCAGCAATATCAACTTCAGATGCGGATGCTGGGGGGAGAAGTTTGGCTTCAGCTTCCAGTTTATCCATAGTACCAAAATCTTTCATTCAATTTTACTCTTTCAGAACACCCAGGTTGATTCATGTTAAAAACTCTGGAACTATAGTTCCACCATAGTTACCGAGTTTGTTCAGCTCCACCACGGAAGGCCGCAGATGGCCAGATTCCAAATATTCGCTCAATTCCTGAACATTTAACCGAAATCGAACAATGACTTCGAATAGTTTTGTCGATTGCTCGAAAAAGTCAAGTTTGAACGTTGACATCTTCGAAACTTGCTGGTTTACTCGAGAGAAATGACCACTTCAGAGGCTTGTTTTCACCTCCGATTGTTCGAAAAAGTCGAGTTTGAACGTTGAAATCTTCGAAACTTGCTGGTTTACTCGAGAGAAATGACCACTTCAGAGGCTTGTTTTCACCTCCGATTGTTCGAAAAAGTCGAGTTTGAACGTTGAAATCTTCGAAACTTGCTGGTTTACTCGAGAGAAATGACCACTTCAGAGGCTTGTTTTCACCTCCGAATTTTCGAAAAAGTCGAGTTTGAACGTTGAAATCTTCGAAACTTGCTGGTTTACTCGAGAGAAATGACCACTTCAGAGGCTTGTTTTCACCTCCGATTGTTCGAAAAAGTCGAGTTTGAACGTTGAAATCTTCGAAACTTGCTGGTTTACTCGAGAGAAATGACCACTTCAGAGGCTTGTTTTCACCTCCAATTGTTCGAAAAATTCGAGTTTGAACGTTGAAATCTTCGGAACTTGCTGGTTTACTCGAGAGAAATGACCACTTCAGAGGCTTGTTTTCACCTCCGATTGTTCGAAAAAGTCGAATTTGAACGTTGACATCTTCGAAACTAGCTGGTTTACTCGAGAGAAATGACCACTTCAGAGGCTTGTTTTCACCTCCGATTGTTCGAAAAAGTCGAGTTTGAACGTTGAAATCTTTGAAACTTGCTGGTTTACTCGAGAGAAATGACCACTTCAGAGGCTTGTTTTCACCTCCGATTGTACGAAAAAGTCGAGTTTGAACGTTGACATCTTCGAAACTTGCTGGTTTACTCGAGAGAAATGACCACTTCAGAGGCTTGTTTTCAACTCCGATTGTACGAAAAAGTCGAGTTTGAACGTTGAAATCTTCGAAACTTGCTGGTTTACTCGAGAGAAATGACCACTTCAGAGGCTTGTTTTCACCTCCAATTGTTCGAAAAATTCGAGTTTGAACGTTGAAATCTTCGAAACTTGCTGGTTTACTCGAGAGAAATGACCACTTCACAGGCTTGTTTTCACCTCCGATTGTTCGAAAAAGTCGAGTTTGAACGTTGAAATCTTCGAAACTTGCTGGTTTACTCGAGAGAAATGACCACTTCAGAGGCTTGTTTTCACCTCCGATTGTTCGAAAAAGTCGAGTTTGAACGTTGAAATCTTCGAAACTTGCTGGTTTACTCGAGAGAAATGACCACTTCAGAGGCTTGTTTTCACCTCCGATTGTTCGAAAAAGTCGAGTTTGAACGTTGACATCTTCGAAACTTGCTGGTTTACTCGAGAGAAATGACCACTTCAGAGGCTTGTTTTCACATCCGATTGTTCGAAAAAGTCGAGTTTGAACGTTGACATCTTCGAAACTTGCTGGTTTACTCGAGAGAAATGACCACTTCAGAGGCTTGTTTTCAACTCCGATTGTACGAAAAAGTCGAGTTTGAACGTTGAAATCTTCGAAACTTGCTGGTTTACTCGAGAGCAATGACCACTTCAGAGGCTTGTTTTCACCTCCAATTGTTCGAAAAATTCGAGTTTGAACGTTGAAATCTTCGGAACTTGCTGGTTTACTCGAGAGAAATGACCACTTCAGAGGCTTGTTTTCACCTCCGATTGTTCGAAAAAGTCGAATTTGAACGTTGACATCTTCGAAACTAGCTGGTTTACTCGAGAGAAATGACCACTTCAGAGGCTTGTTTTCACCTCCGATTGTTCGAAAAAGTCGAGTTTGAACGTTGAAATCTTTGAAACTTGCTGGTTTACTCGAGAGAAATGACCACTTCAGAGGCTTGTTTTCACCTCCGATTGTACGAAAAAGTCGAGTTTGAACGTTGACATCTTCGAAACTTGCTGGTTTACTCGAGAGAAATGACCACTTCAGAGGCTTGTTTTCAACTCCGATTGTACGAAAAAGTCGAGTTTGAACGTTGAAATCTTCGAAACTTGCTGGTTTACTCGAGAGAAATGACCACTTCAGAGGCTTGTTTTCACCTCCAATTGTTCGAAAAATTCGAGTTTGAACGTTGAAATCTTCGAAACTTGCTGGTTTACTCGAGAGAAATGACCACTTCACAGGCTTGTTTTCACCTCCGATTGTTCGAAAAAGTCGAGTTTGAACGTTGAAATCTTCGAAACTTGCTGGTTTACTCGAGAGAAATGACCACTTCAGAGGCTTGTTTTCACCTCCGATTGTTCGAAAAAGTCGAGTTTGAACGTTGAAATCTTCGAAACTTGCTGGTTTACTCGAGAGAAATGACCACTTCAGAGGCTTGTTTTCACCTCCGATTGTTCGAAAAAGTCGAGTTTGAACGTTGAAATCTTTGAAACTTGCTGGTTTACTCGAGAGAAATGACCACTTCAGAGGCTTGTTTTCACCTCCGATTGTTCGAAAAAGTCGAGTTTGAACGTTGAAATCTTTGAAACTTGCTGGTTTACTCGAGAGAAATGACCACTTCAGAGGCTTGTTTTCACCTCCGATTGTACGAAAAAGTCGAGTTTGAATGTTGACATCTTCGAAACTTGCTGGTTTACTCGAGAGAAATGACCACTTCAGAGGCTTGTTTTCAACTCCGATTGTACGAAAAAGTCGAGTTTGAACGTTGAAATCTTCGAAACTTGCTGGTTTACTCGAGAGAAATGACCACTTCAGAGGCTTGTTTTCACCTCCGATTGTTCGAAAAAGTCGAGTTTGAACGTTGAAATCTTCGAAACTTGCTGGTTTACTCGAGAGAAATGACCACTTCAGAGGCTTGTTTTCACCTCCGATTGTTCGAAAAAGTCGAATTTGAACGTTGACATCTTCGAAACTTGCTGGTTTACTCGAGAGAAATGACCACTTCAGAGGCTTGTTTTCACCTCCGATTGTACGAAAAAGTCGAGTTTGAACGTTGAAATCTTCGAAACTTGCTGGTTTACTCGAGAGAAATGACCACTTCAGAGGCTTGTTTTCACATCCGATTGTTCGAAAAAGTCGAGTTTGAACGTTGACATCTTCGAAACTTGCTGGTTTACTCGAGAGAAATGACCACTTCAGAGGCTTGTTTTCAACTCCGATTGTACGAAAAAGTCGAGTTTGAACGTTGAAATCTTCGAAACTTGCTGGTTTACTCGAGAGCAATGACCACTTCAGAGGCTTGTTTTCACCTCCAATTGTTCGAAAAATACGAGTTTGAACGTTGAAATCTTCGAAACTTGCTGGTTTACTCGAGAGAAATGACCACTTCAGAGGCTTGTTTTCACCTCCGATTGTTCGAAAAAGTCGAATTTGAACGTTGACATCTTCGAAACTAGCTGGTTTACTCGAGAGAAATGACCACTTCAGAGGCTTGTTTTCACCTCCGATTGTACGAAAAAGTCGAGTTTGAACGTTGAAATCTTCGAAACTTGCTGGTTTACTCGAAAGAAATGACCACTTCAGAGGCTTGTTTTCAACTCCGATTGTACGAAAAAGTCGAGTTTGAACGTTGAAATCTTCGAAACTTGCTGGTTTACTCGAGAGAAATGACCACTTCAGAGGCTTGTTTTCACCTCCAATTGTTCGAAAAATTCGAGTTTGAACGTTGAAATCTTCGAAACTTGCTGGTTTACTCGAGAGAAATGACCACTTCAGAGGCTTGTTTTCACCTCCGATTGTTCGAAAAAGTCGAATTTGAACGTTGACATCTTCGAAACTTGCTGGTTTACTCGAGAGAAATGACCACTTCAGAGGCTTGTTTTCACCTCCGATTGTACGAAAAAGTCGAGTTTGAACGTTGAAATCTTCGAAACTTGCTGGTTTACTCGAGAGAAATGACCACTTCAGAGGCTTGTTTTCACATCCGATTGTTCGAAAAAGTCGAGTTTGAACGTTGACATCTTCGAAACTTGCTGGTTTACTCGAGAGAAATGACCACTTCAGAGGCTTGTTTTCAACTCCGATTGTACGAAAAAGTCGAGTTTGAACATTGAAATCTTCGAAACTTGCTGGTTTACTCGAGAGCAATGACCACTTCAGAGGCTTGTTTTCACCTCCAATTGTTCGAAAAATTCGAGTTTGAACGTTGAAATCTTCGGAACTTGCTGGTTTACTCGAGAGAAATGACCACTTCAGAGGCTTGTTTTCACCTCCGATTGTTCGAAAAAGTCGAATTTTAACGTTGACATCTTCGAAACTAGCTGGTTTACTCGAGAGAAATGACCACTTCAGAGGCTTGTTTTCACCTCCGATTGTTCGAAAAAGTCGAGTTTGAACGTTGAAATCTTTGAAACTTGCTGGTTTACTCGAGAGAAATGACCACTTCAGAGGCTTGTTTTCACCTCCGATTGTACGAAAAAGTCGAGTTTGAACGTTGACATCTTCGAAACTTGCTGGTTTACTCGAGAGAAATGACCACTTCAGAGGCTTGTTTTCAACTCCGATTGAACGAAAAAGTCGAGTTTGAACGTTGAAATCTTCGAAACTTGCTGGTTTACTCGAGAGAAATGACCACTTCAGAGGCTTGTTTTCACCTCCAATTGTTCGAAAAATTCGAGTTTGAACGTTGAAATCTTCGAAACTTGCTGGTTTACTCGAGAGAAATGACCACTTCACAGGCTTGTTTTCACCTCCGATTGTTCGAAAAAGTCGAGTTTGAACGTTGAAATCTTCGAAACTTGCTGGTTTACTCGAGAGAAATGACCACTTCAGAGGCTTGTTTTCACCTCCAATTGTTCGAAAAAGTCGAGTTTGAACGTTGAAATCTTCGAAACTTGCTGGTTTACTCGAGAGAAATGACCACTTCAGAGGCTTGTTTTCACCTCCGATTGTTCGAAAAAGTCGAGTTTGAACGTTGAAATCTTTGAAACTTGCTGGTTTACTCGAGAGAAATGACCACTTCAGAGGCTTGTTTTCACCTCCGATTGTTCGAAAAAGTCTAGTTTGAACGTTGAAATCTTTGAAACTTGCTGGTTTACTCGAGAGAAATGACCACTTCAGAGGCTTGTTTTCACCTCCGATTGTACGAAAAAGTCGAGTTTGAACGTTGACATCTTCGAAACTTGCTGGTTTACTCGAGAGAAATGACCACTTCAGAGGCTTGTTTTCAACTCCGATTGTACGAAAAAGTCGAGTTTGAACGTTGAAATCTTCGAAACTTGCTGGTTTACTCGAGAGAAATGACCACTTCAGAGGCTTGTTTTCACCTCCGATTGTTCGAAAAAGTCGAATTTGAACGTTGACATCTTCGAAACTAGCTGGTTTACTCGAGAGAAATGACCACTTCAGAGGCTTGTTTTCACCTCCGATTGTACGAAAAAGTCGAGTTTGAACGTTAAAATCTTCAAAACTTGCTGGTTTACTCGAGAGAAATGACCACTTCAGAGGCTTGTTTTCACCTCCAATTGTTCGAAAAATTCGAGTTTGAACGTTGAAATCTTCGAAACTTGCTGGTTTACTCGAGAGAAATGACCACTTCAGAGGCTTGTTTTCAACTCCGATTGTACGAAAAAGTCGAGTTTGAACGTTGAAATCTTCGAAACTTGCTGGTTTACTCGAGAGAAATGACCACTTCAGAGGCTTGTTTTCACCTCCGTTTGTTCGAAAAATTCGAGTTTGAACGTTGAAATCTTCGAAACTTGCTGGTTTACTCGAGAGAAATGACCACTTCAGAGGCTTGTTTTCACCTCCGATTGTTCGAAAAAGTCGAGTTTGAACGTTTTTTTTTTTTTTTTTTTTTTTTTTAATGAAATTTACAACATGCTCCACTGCTGTACTACATGTTATTTGGTACTTATTAGAAACTAATTACACATCCATTTTAATAAATAAAGAGGAAAATAAAGATAGCAAAATAAGGTAAAATAGTGATTCACTTATGAGAGAAAGAAATTACGAAAGAAAATATAGGTCACTAGGGATCTCCAAATCATCCAAATGCAACACAAACTTCCGCAGGGGCTTGATATGATGATCTATGAGGTCACGGTCCGACGGAGGCCACACTTTGAGTTTGAACGTTGAAATCTTCGAAACTTGCTGGTTTACTCGAGAGAAATGACCACTTCAGAGGCTTGTTTTCACCTCCGATTGTACGAAAAAGTCGAGTTTGAACGTTGAAATCTTCGAAACTTGCTGGTTCACTCGAGAGAAATGACCACTTCAGAGGCTTGTTTTCACCTCCGATTGTTCGAAAAAGTCGAGTTTGAACGTTGAAATCTTTGAAACTTGCTGGTTTACTCGAGAGAAATGACCACTTCAGAGGCTTGTTTTCACCTCCGATTGTTCGAAAAAGTCGAGTTTGAACGTTGAAATCTTCGAAACTTGTTGGTTTACTCGAGAGAAATGGCGACTTCAGAGGCTTGTTTTCACCTTCGATTGTTCGAAAAAGTGGAGTATGAACGTTGAAATCTTCGAAACTGGTTGGTTTCAGAGGCTTGTTTTCACCGTCGATTGTTTGATCTATATGGTACCTGACTTCATTACTACATAACTATTTAGTATCTACTAAGTCAAATTTCCATGTGTGAGTATCTTTCCGTACTAAAACTTGTTCCCTTCAGACTGCCGGATCTTCCCACTAGTAGGTTTGGCGCTAGTGCTGTTTCCAGGGTTTTTCGGGGAAAAATAAAATTCTCTGAGTCTTCTAGTAGAGTAAAATTCCCTGAGTATTCCCGGTTTTCCAGGTCGCTGGACACCCTGTAACCACTGTCCTGTAATCTACGGCGAGGGCTTAAAACTCAATAAATGGGCTCTCAGGATTTTTATTAGGCATTTTAAGGCCGACGTGTTTATGGCAAATAGGTTTTTAAAAAATCCAGGTTTGAACGCTTTTCGATGATTCTGGACCACTGTGTACCGGGAGCTAAACGAAGGCGCCATGATCAGTCTGGTCGTTGTGGTGGAGGAGGTTGAGCGGGGGGGGGGGAGGGGGTTGGACTATTGGACGTTTTGTCTAAATTACAACTACAGCAATAGTTTATGGGTCATTTCAAAATTTGGGGTTATTTTGTCCTCAAACTTTTCCATAAATTATTGTTGAAGTTTTTATGTTTTTTCTCCCGTAAACGTACTTTGTTTTGGCCACTGAGGCAGATCCTGAAGTGGGCGCACACTTTATCGAGTAGTTTCAAATTTATAGAATTTTGAATTTTTTTCCATAATTTCGACTTTGTAGGGAGAGAGAAAACCAAGTGTGAGTAGAACTCATGAAACCCTTTTATTCCTTCAAAATACGAGAATCTTAGTTTAGGAGTCTCTTTTACTCATCGCAATCACAGTCCGAAGCTATAATCTAGGTACATCAGAATTATTAGATTCTTCAAGTCTTTCAATCAGTCTAATCGTTCGTAAAATGTGGGTTAATGAAAAGTCAGAATTATATGACCCAGCGGTGTAAATAGTTCAGGCAACTCTTAAAAATGCAAACGGCTTTGAAAAAAAAACTTCTCTCCCTGCAATTCCATCTCTCTTCCTACAAACCAGCCTCTTCCCAGAAGTTGTAGGTAGAGAGGTTGTAGGGAGAGAGGTTGTAGGGAGAGAGATTTGTGAGGTTGTCACTCTCTACTGGCCTAACCATTATTGATTCTGAACGTTAGAAAAAATACATAACACTATGACATTCATAATTGTAATTTGAGTTTAATTAAACTTAGTTGAACACTTACTCTGATGAGTGAGGTGGTTGTAGGGAGAGAGAAAGTATTTACCTACTCTCAAAGCTTCAACACTTCACAACATAACCCAGACAACTGGGAGCTTGGAAATTCAACAAACTTCAGTAGATTCGGAAGCCATCTTGCAGCAGTGTTCACTTTTGTTTTTTATGACACAAAATAATCGTTTTCCAGGAGTGGGCAGGCATTTCAAAAAAATTGTAGGGAGAGAGAATAAAACCTTGTGACAGCATCAAAACATAGCAAAAACCCTTCCAATTCATGGAATTTTCGTTCGTTTCTTATTTATTCCTGAAGAGGAGAGTATCCTGGACCAATAACGTTTTTTACTTAAATTAAAATATAAATATAGAGTTCTCCAAAAATTTTCAAAGTTCCCAACCTACCCTCTGTGACAAGTGTAGGGAGAGAGAATTGGGATCATTAATGATTTTTAATTATCTGAGTTAATTGATTAGTGAAATTCATTCTATGTGATCTTTGTAGACACCAACCTGCTGTATCTCCCTGAAAAAATTCTGAATTTCCAAGACAAATAGAGTGTTCACAAAAGCTTCGTGACAAGAAATAACCCCAAATTTTGAAATGACCCTTATGTATCCTCCGCTATGGTTAGTAAAGCATTTTTCCCTTGAATTACCTGCATCGCATTATGTCAAGCTTAACCAAAATAGGTAACTGAGCTTATCCCATATGATTCAAAGGAAAAACGCTTTACTATCCCTAGCGGAGGAAACATGAACTAATGATGTAAGTGTGGTTTAGACGCTCGTTCAATTGGACACGTCATCGTTTCCCAGAGTGCTTTCGTGAAAGCATTCCTTACTAGAGAGTTTTGTGGTCAGGTACGGTTGGTACAGCCGTTTGAGGACCGCCAACCCATGGAAAATCTACTCTATACATGTATCATATACGAGTATAATGTTGTAATTTATTTTAAGGAATCAATATTACCTGACACCCTTCCTGGTCGGTACTTCAATATAGGAGTCGAGCAGGCCCTCCAAGAGCTCGCTAGAGCGGGGAACGTTGACTGCCATGAGATCGAATGCAGTTTTCGTCGTTCCGTGGAATTCGATTTCGTCGCTGAGGTCGGCACCTTTTTTGATCAACACGATAGCAGTTTTACCGTGTCCGTACGCACAAGCAGTGTGCAGAGGTTTCCACCCGTATTTGTTTTCCGAATTCAAACTGCAGGTGTCATATCTGTACAAAATGAAGGAGTGAATTCTCAAGTTTTCCCCAACAATTCCAAAGTAGAAGCCAAAGTTCAAGTCAAATGAATTTTTTTCCATGTCAAACTCCTGGAAAGTGGAAAATTGATGGTTCTCCTTTTCATATTGTAATCATTCCGAGGGTTGGAGGGCCTACGAATACTGATTATGTAATTTTTGTTTCGACTTTACAAAATTGATATTCCCATTCTTGATGTTCCCCTCTTCAAAACGCTGCAAATGATTACACAAATATTTATTATTTTCCATATAGATCACTCGTCTACCACCAACCAACATGAAGAAAAACATCGATTGAAATTTCGGTCAGCTAAAATTTGAACGGAGATTAGGCCTCTTTTGCGATTCACACTCGTGTTTCTGATTTATCGTACGTCCAACCCTTGAATTCTCGTAGGAAACAAATTGTTTGTCCTACAGGGATCCGCGTGGTTTCAATATATTCTAAAAATTCGATATTATTTTAAATTGATGGAAATACAAAATCTTTATATCCAAATTTTTCTAGTTAGGGCGTTTTTAAAATTTCAACTCTTATTTTTCATCTCTTAGAAGTGACCTACATCAACCAAAAGCTTCGGGGCACAACTAGACCCCAAATGGAGCCCACAACCATTAACAATTTATACTTGGAAAAAATACTTTACCACTACAATTGATGGTATTGTACATAAATATTTACATAACAGCATTGTATCGGCACTTTCAGCACTCAGCAGTCATGTCCATCTGGCTGCTTGGTATCAGGGTCCGAGATCCGACCTCGGACATTGGGGTGAGGGACAAGGTTGAATCGCCTTATCCCACAAATGATGGAAGGAGGATTGTGCCTCTTCCGGCTATGCCATCAGTCGACGCTTCTCCTCCCCATGGGGTTAGAGTTCAGCTCCAAGTCCTACGGGGCCCATTTGCTCGAGCCGTGGCACGCCATCGAGTGGCCGTAGCCCTGACTTTAGACCAGATGAATGATCCTCCTGTTAGGACTCGGGTGGTCACCCACTCCAGGATAAACAGTGGGTAACCAGCCCGAATCAGATCATTGGCTGACTTGCCATGCCATATCCCTCTCCAGGTGATAGTTACTCTAATCACCTTTAGTTGGTTTCGCTGAATGTTTGCAAGTGCTGCTGCAGCCTCTAGTAATGCGTCAACTTCATATTTTTGAATTTTGGAAGCATTGATGTCTGCGAGTGATCTCTGGCCGGAGCCAGAGACCACTGAGACATCAATAATGAAGGCTCCTCTTGGTGTTACCACCAAGAAGTCCGGATGATAACATCGCTAATAATGAACATTTGGAATCGAATTGACAATTTTGGAAGGCAATTTTTCTTTTACCCCCGTCCACCGTCCGTCGTACGCGGCACTTTCCCCACTTAGCATTGACCGATTTTGATGAAATTTGGTATGTGGGCTCCATTTGGGGTCTAGTCGTGCCCCGAAGCTTTTGGTTGATGTAGGTAACTTCTAAGGTTAAAAAATAAGAGTTGAAATTTTAAAAACGCCCTAACTCGAAAAATTTTGATATGAAGATATTGCTTTTCCATCAATTTAAGATAGTCTAGCATTTTTTGAGACCACGTGGAGCCGAGTAGGACAAACCATTCGTTCCCTACTAGAATTTAAGGGTTGGACTTACGATAAATCGCAAAAGAAGGCCTCTTTTAGGATTAGGCCAAGATTTAGGGATTAGGCCTTTCCCCGTTTCAATGTTAGCTGATCGGAATGCGATCGATGTTTTTCTTCCAGTTGGTTGGTGGTAACAATGGCAAAGCCCTGTTCTTTGCAGACGAGTGATCTATATAGAAAACGCTGCAAATAATTGCTCAAAGGTTTATTATTTTCTGTATAGATCACCCTTCTGTATAGCTCACTGGTACTCCATCAATAGCACCTACCACCATCTTTATTCTCCCTTGACCTTCCCTCTCAAATTTCAGCTTCCTCCGTTCAATAGGATTGAAAATGGCTTCGGAGCTCACTCAGCTGATCAGTGATCTGAAGAGTGAAGAAGCCTTTGAGCAATGATTTGCAGCGTTTTTTACCCACCAACATTTTTTTTACCAACCAACTTTTTTGTACCTACCAGCTAGGTACTACCTACCTACCACACCATACTGGCTTCACACCTTCACAATCAAGTTTATTAGAAAGAACTAAACGCTTCACACTCGATTCGAAAAATAGAAAGCTTCATACGGAAATTTGATTACTGGTTACGCAGAAGTAGGGATGGGTATCGTTATAAAAGTATCGATATTTTGTATCGATACTGTATCGTATACGAGTATCGATATCCCAAGTATCGTTGGGCATGAGTATCGATATTTTAAAGTATCGAGTATCGATACTTTAGTGTCACAAACTATCAATATCATCCAATTTTCTCAATAAAAATAATTTTTTCAACAACTTTTATTCATTTTTCACTAAGGTAACCCGGGGCAAGTGCGTTCGGAAAAACTACTAATTTGATTTCTCAATGAAAATTTTTTATGAACCTATGACCGTGGTGCAATTATTCTTGTTTCATGATGTTCGTTGGTTCATGAAGGATCGACCCATGTAAGATTATATTCCCAAAAGCATTGTTTTTCACCGAAAATTTCGCTATTTGCGAACCCTTGTTTAAAACGCACTTGCCCCGGACACTGGGGTAAGTGCGTTTGTTTTCTTCTGACTATAATCTAAATTTATTCAAAAAGTTCAAGGATGTTTTCAAATTGAGAAAAATTTATTCAATAATAAATAATATTAATTATTTAGTAATTAAGGTAAACAGTTGAAAATTGTCATTCAGGTAATAGCCCATTTATCCCGCTATCTTCAAGATGAGCGAGGAAGTCCTTCAATCAATGATCCGTCTTGAGTTTTCCTCTTGTAGTTACGAACCATCCTTAAAGAAATATAAAATAGACATGCATCATGCAAACAACAGGTTTCGCCACAAAGACTCCCAAATTATACCTACTCAGCATAGTTCAAATCTTAAATAAAATAGCAAACAAAAAGTTAAGAAGGAACGTATATTTTTAGGAAAGGTTGAAGCTCAAAAAGTCCCAAACTAGAGCAAAAATTGTTCGGAAAAACGTAGCATGCAGGAAGCATCTTTACGAGTAAAATCATGCTATGATTCAAACGCACTTACCCCAGACGACAAAACGCACTTGCCCCAGCCTCGTGTTTTACTGGGGGAAGTGCGTTATGCTTCTCCTGACTGTAAATTTAAGTTTTCCGAGTAGAAGAAGCTATAGTTTCTTATAGAAACTATTCAAGTAAATTATTCAATAGTTTTTAACACTAAAAAACCTATAAAGAAGCTAAAATTCAAAGAAAATTGATCTTACCTGAAGTTTGATGTTGAAGTTTAAAATAACCCCACTTTCGAACAAACATTACAGCACTGAAATGAGCCTTTTAGACCTTAAAAACATATGTTTACGCTGGAGGGACATCCTAACTGTTAAAATTTATACTCCAAATTTATTGTTTCCAAACTCAACTTCGTATCCCGTCACAACTTCATGTGTTGAATAAAAGTTCATTCTTGTGTTTTACCTGAAAGTGAAAACCTGTATTTTTCTAATCTTAAATTTCCATTCATATATTTTATAGGTTATCGGGGCCAGATTACGCTGTAACGATCCAAAATTCATAGTACATCATAGGAGATTGTTGTTTGGTGGTAGGTGTAAGACTCGTTGCCAAAAATGGAACGATCAAAGATCGAACCACTAGGTAGAGAAAATTATGACACTTGGAAACTCCAAATGCAAGCAATTCTCATAAAAAATGATGTATGGAATTACGTGAATGGAAAGAAGGTAAAACCAAATGATCCGACCGAAGCAGAATTGTGGGAAACAATCGATCTGAAAGCAAGATCTGATTCAATCTTAGCCATAAGTCCGACACAATTGAAGCTTATCAAGTCCTGCGAAACATCGAATGAAGTTTGGACGAAGCTGCAAGAAATTTTTCAATCGAAAGGTCCTGCTCGTAAAGCAACTCTACTGAAAAGGCTCATGCTTCACAAAATGTCACCAAATGAGGACGTACGAGACCATGTTGCAGGATTTTTTGATACTGTTGATAAATTATTGGATATGGAGATTAAAATAAACGATGATTTGTTAACCATAATGCTCCTCTATAGTCTTCCAGACGAATATGAAAATTTTCGTTGTGCCATTGAGTCACGGGATGATCTTCCAAAACCGGAAGCTCTTCGGACAAAAAATTGTTGAGGAAGCAGATGCTCGGAAGAACAAAATGAAAGTAGACGATCCAAATGCGATGATTGTGAAAAAGAAGTATCCACTTCAAAAGAAAAAACAGGAACATCAACAAGTCAAAGAAAGGAAATTCAAATGTTATAGATGTCACAAATTTGGACACATTGCTTCATCACCGACATGTCCTGCACGAAAAAATAGCGAGGAGGCTGGAAATGCCACAGCATTTCACGGAGCAATGGCTATGAACACGATCGCCACGTCAAATACCTGGTGTTTGGATAGCGGATGCTCGAGCCACATGTGTCGTGATGGTGAGAAATTTGAATCCTTGAATCCGATTGACATAAAAGTAAATTTAGCCGACAAATCATGTACTGAGGTTGAAGGTATTGGTTCTGTACCAATTTATGTAAATAATCGGGACATAATTTTGAAGGATACCCTGTTTGTACCAAATTTGAGAACAGATCTTATGTCAGTGGCTAAAATTACACAAAATGGTTACAAAGTAGTTTTTACGAAAGATCAAGCAAAAGTTCTTAATGGTAACAAAATAGTAATAAAAGCGAATAAAAGAAACGGATTATACTATGTTACAGAAAATGTAGTTAAGAGTGCAAATGTTATAGATGAACAAAATAATGTTTCAAAATTGATAACATGGCATCGCAGATTCGGGCACCTTAACGAACAAGATTTGAAGAAACTTGTGAAATCAAAAGATATTTTGGGTGTGAAATTCAATGTCAATGACAAACTACCACCTTGTACTGTATGTTTGCAAGGTAAGTTGACTCAAACACCATTTCCAAAACGAGAAACAAAATATGAACCATTAGAAGTAGTTCACACTGACTTGTGGGGACCTACAAGAGTTGAATCTAATGGTGGTTGTCGATACTACATCACTTTTATTGATGATGCGACGCGCTGGTGCGAGGTGCGATTTTTGAAATCTAAAAGTGAAGCTCTGAATGCATTCAAAGAATACAAAAATTTTGTAGAAAATCAGAAAGGCACAAAAATAAAATATTTACAGTCTGACAATGGACGTGAATTTATAAATGGAGAATTCAATGGATTCCTGAAGTCTTGCGGAATCGGACGTAGATTGTCAGTGCCCTACACTCCACAACAAATGGGATTGGCGGAAAGGATGCACAGAACGATTCTAAATTCTGTGAGATGTTTTCTGGTGGAAAGTGGACTACCTCATTCATTTTTGGCTGAGGCTGTTTCAACGGCTGTATACATCAGAAATCGATGTCCCTCAGCAGGTATTGGTGGCAAAATTCCATACAAAGAATGGTGTGGGAGAACACCAACTGCTGCTTACTTTCGAACATTCGGAAGCAAGGTGTTTGTTTTGAATAAACCGACGAGAGGGAAGCTGGAACCACGCTCAACTGAAT
Source organism: Apolygus lucorum (assembly GCA_009739505.2). Lineage (NCBI taxonomy): Eukaryota > Metazoa > Arthropoda > Insecta > Hemiptera > Miridae > Apolygus > Apolygus lucorum. The sequence continues at coordinate 38,756,450 of CM019178.2, forward strand.
GTATATTCGTTGGATATGATATGAATTCCAAAGCATACAGAGTATGGTGTCCATCAGAACGAAAAACATACATATCAAGAGATGTGAAATTTGTAAATGAATTAGAATGCGAAGAAAATCCAATAACAGAAGAATTTAAATTATTTGAAGAAGAAACTGTCGAATATCTGAAAATTGACAAACCACAAATAACAAATGAAAATTTTGCAAGAAATGAAGAAATAGAAGAGATCACGGAAACGATGACAAATGAAAACGTAGATGAAGATGACTATTATTCGATGAGTTCAGAAAAGGAGTCAGAGACAGAAAATGTTTCTGAGACTGAAACAAAACGTGGAAGGGGCAGACCCCGAATTTTGCGAACAGGAAAGAGGGGGCGACCTCGAAAAATCTATAATGTTGCCAGGGATAAAAATCTTCAGAAAAATATTGAACAAGAAATAGTAGAAGAACAACAAGAAAATGCATGTGTAACTGAAATCAAGGTTCGAGATGCACTTGATAGCCCAGAATCCGAAGAGTGGAAAGCTGCTATCAGGAAAGAGTTTACCTCATTGCTACACAATAATACCTGGACCTTGGAGAAGAACTCGAACAGTCAAAATGTTGTTGGCTGTAGACTAATTTTGTGCAACAAATTCAAGGCAAATGGAGAGTTAGAACGACGAAAGGCAAGATTAGTAGCCAAAGGATACACACAACAGTATGGCGTCGACTTTCACGAGACGTATTCTCCTGTTGTGAGATTGGGATCTCTAAGGATTCTGATGGCTCTAGCTGTTCGACATAGCATGGAAATCGTTCAAATGGACGTTGAAACTGCATATTTGAACGGTGAACTGGATGAGATGATTTACATGGAAGCCCCGGAGTGTCTTGAAGAAATTTTGAATGACATAACACAAAAAGAAAGAGGGGAAATCAAGGAAAAAGCGCAGAAAATGTTAAAGGACTACAAAGACGGAAAAAATGTATGCAGATTGAACAAATCACTATATGGACTCAAGCAATCTGGTCGTCAATGGTATTTGAAGTTGGACGAAAAATTGAGAGAACTTGGTATGGAGACGACTTCTGCTGACCCATGCATATACATTTTGGACAAAGGTTCATTGATGTATTTGACTACAGGAACACGACCTGATATTGCTTTTGCTGTTAATTTTCTGAGCCAATTTAATACTCGATACAATGAGCAAACGTGGAAAGCGGCGAAACGAGTACTGCGTTACTTGAAAGGGACGAAAGACGTTAGTCTCACGTTCAGAAAAGACGATACTCCGCTAGTAGCGTACGTCGACTCCGACTGGGGAAATTGTCCCGAAGATCGACGATCATTCAGCGGATATATGTTCAACCTTGGAGGTACTTCGGTAACTTGGGCGGTGAAGAAGCAACGGACTGTAGCTCTGTCAAGCACCGAAGCAGAATATCTTGGATTGTCTGAAGCAGCTAAGGAAGCGATATATCTGAAAAACTTTATGGTTGGATTGGGAGTCCCATTCAATCTCCCAATAGAAATCTTCAACGACAACCAGGGAGCTCAGCAACTTGTGCGAAATCCGACATACCACTCTCGGACAAAACATATAGATATTAGGCAACAGTTCATCAAGCAAACCACTGACGATGGAATTACCAAAATATCGTATATGAGCACCCAAGAAATGCCTGCTGACTTCCTAACCAAGCCACTGCCAAAGCAAAAACACGAAGATTGCCGAAGACAAGCTGGACTGGAGAAAGCTGAGTTTGAGGGGGCATGTTAAAATTTATACTCCAAATTTATTGTTTCCAAACTCAACTTCGTATCCCGTCACAACTTCATGTGTTGAATAAAAGTTCATTCTTGTGTTTTACCTGAAAGTGAAAACCTGTATTTTTCTAATCTTAAATTTCCATTCATATATTTTATACTAACAATAATTTTCTGGGGGTTTTGAAGCCAATAATCATATGGGCTTCCTATAATACGCAGGAGACGCACTTACCCCAAAACGCACTTGCCCCGGGTTACCTTATTAAAGAGTCCAAGCAGAGTGATTTTTTCCATGATATAAACGTTATTTGTGCAACCAAAGAGTAATGACCCAAAAGCCTCTCTATCTTCTTCATTTTTTAGCCATTATGTTGAATTTTCCACGAGAACAGTATCGATATTCGATATTTAGAAATATCGCATCCAAAGTATCGATATCCAAAAATATCGGATGGTGCTGTATCGATACTAAAATATCGAGTATCGGTACGAAAGTATCGATATTTTGAAATATCGAGTATCGATACCCATCCCTACGCAGAAGGCAAAACTGTATACAAATCGAAGAAATGAACAGCGATCGCATTTTAGTCCGATAAAATTTGAATGGAGATTAGACCTGTTTTGCGATTCACACTCATGATTCTGTTTTATCGAAGGAAAACCTTCAAGTACTCGTAGGGACCGAACGGTTTGTCCTACAGAGCTCCGGGTGGTCAGAGAAATTTTTTAAAATTCAAAACTATTTAAAATTGGTGAAAAAACGATACCTTTATTTCGAGAGTTTTCGAGCTAGGGCACTCTTGAAAATTTCAACCCTTAATTTTCACCCCTACATCAACCATAAGCTTCGCGGCACAACTAGACCCCAAATGGAGCCCATATACCTACCAAATTTGAACCAAATCGGTCCAGTGTTGCTAAGAAAAGTGCCGCGTACGGCGTACGGCGTACGGCGGACGGACTGAAATTTTTTTATTCGATTTTCGTATTCTACGTACCTTGAAACGTAAAACATCAAATTTTGAGGGGGGGTTAAACATTTTTTTTTCTTGCTCGATTCCAAAGGCTTATTATTGAAAATAGTAAACCAAAATAATAAATTCGATTTTTGGATTCTACGTACCTTGAAACATAAACCAACAAATTTTGAGGTGGTGGCCGGGGGGGGGGGGGGTTAAAACTCTTTTTTTTGGTCGATTCCAAAGGTTCATTATTGAAAATAATTAACCAAAAACAGGGAACCAGTACAGAGACCAGCATTGTTCCAAGTTTGAAAAATTAACGGTTCAAGTCATGAGTCTCTTCTACGGATCAATGGCTGGCGGAGAGCTATAGGTGCTTCAGTGAATTCAGAAATATGAAATGGAGTATTCATGTTATGCAACGTACTTCAAAATTACTTCTACTGTTCGCCTGAACCCATTTTTGGCAGCCAAATGGAGAGCAGTCATTTTTCCTTTAGGGTCGTTCGTCGTGTGGAGATTGGGGTTTGCGCCAGCCTTCAGCAGGATCTCGGTGAAATCAACGTTTCCTAGAAGCGCGAAACATGATTACGCTGTTCGAGAATCCCTGTTATGTGCATTATTGTTAATTGTACGTTTACCATTTTCAGCTGCAACATGTAGGGGTGCCATTCCATTCGATTCGGGTGGGCTCACTTCGTTAATTAACCTTTTGCAAGAAGGAAGGCTGGTCAGATAGCTGAAACACAAACAAAGCTAAACTATAACAATGATAATTGAAATTTTGAAAAATTATTCTGTCAATTTCTATGTTGGCGTATCAATCGAGAAATATAGACAGGCAAAATTAGGCTAGTTTTCAGTGATTTTTCTTATTCAAATTAGTCTTGTTTTTATTTTTTCTTATTCAAATTTTTTTCGATCAGCCATTTATTTCCATTATTTTCGCTCCTAGAAAAATTTGAAGCAGTAAAACAAACGTCTAAATCACACCTACTTGCCTTCGTCTTTCAATCCTGTTTGGAATTAGGTATATTCCTGACTCTTCCTCTCACGTTCTTCTCCTTGAAACGCCTCCGTAATTCTTATGAAATAGGCAAGCTTTTAACTCCAAACGTCTAAATCACACCTACAGCAATAGTTCATGTATCCTCCGCTAGGGATAGTAAAGCATTTTTCCCTTGAATCAGTTGCATCGCAATATCTCAAGCTTTACCAAAATATGTAACTGAGCTTATCTCACATGATTCGAAGAAAAAACACTTCATTATCCCTGGCGGAGGAAACAATAACTAATGCTGTAGGTGTGGTTTAGACACTCGTAGCAGTAAGCCCCCATTAAAGTTTTCAACGAATTCGAATATCCCATTTGTGCTCATCCTGCATGCGCGCAAGTGCGCGACTTGCGCATCAACCTGGTTTTTGGTTTATTATTTTCAATAATGAACCTTTGGAATCGACCAAGAAATTTTTTTTTTTTTTATCACCCCCTCAAAATTTGTTGGTTCACGTTTCAAGGTACGCAGAATCCAAAAGTCGAATAAAAATGTGGCCGTCCGTCCGCCGTCCGCCGTACGCGGCACTTTCCCCACTTAGCAATGACCGATTTTGATGAAATTTGGTTTGTAGGCTCCATTTGGGGTCTAGTTGTGCCCCGAAGATTTTGGTTGTTGTAGGTCACTTCTAAGGGTTGAAAAACGAATTTCGAAATTTCGAGAACACCCTAACTCACAAAATTTTGATGTAAAGGTATTGTTTTTCCTTCAGTTTAAGATTCAATAGAATTTTTAGAATTTTTTGAGACCACGCGGACCTCTGTAAGACAATCCGTTCGCTCCCTACGAGAATTTAAGGGTTGGACGTACGATAAATCAGAAACACGTGTGTGAATCGCAAAAGAGGTCTAATCTCCGTTCAAATTTTAGCTGACCGAAATGCGATCGATGTTTTTCTTCATGTTGGATGGTTGGTGGCTTTGCAGACGAGTGATCTATATAGAAAAATAATAAACCATTGTATAATAATTTGCAGCGTTTCCTGTTGGGAACCCCCAGTTGTTAAAGTAGATTCAGATTCAATGTGCACAATTTTATGAAAGTTTTACACCTCATTCGATTTTTTTTCGGCTGCGCAAAAACTTTCCCGATCCAGGAATTTTTCGAAAACAGTCCGCGGTGGCACGTGAAATTTCATTGTTTTTCTACGCTGATTCACGTTGTGCTACGTTTGGTGATTTGACTTGATTTTGAAGTGATTATGACCAAAAATACGGGCACCGGTAGGAGGAAGTCGGTTAACTCAGAGAAACGATGCTGGGCACAGAGTACCGGATACAAGATGCTGGGTGATAATAATAACAAATAAATGTTTTTACTGGATGAAACGAAAATAACTGGCACGACGTGAATCTGCGTTGAAAAACAAGCAAATTTCTCGTGCCACACTTGGAGTCTAATGAGATCTAAATTTCGACAAATTTTCATGAAATTTTATCTGCAATACAAATTGAAGGTTCCCTTATGAGAAAAACAAGTTGATGCGCAAGAATGTAATATTCGAATTCCTAGTGGAAAAGTGTAGGGGTTTACCGTTTGAATTTCTTTTGGGGGGCAAAAATAACGGAAATAAATGGCTGATCCTATGTATTTTAAACATCCTGTTTACTACCTTCATATTGTATGAAGAGAAATTCTGATAAAGAGATTTTGACTCAACAATGTTATAATTTAAATAATAATAATATTTGTAAATGTTTAGCTCCAAAACTCACGCTTCCTCTACATAATACCAGAGAAACATGGATTCCAACTATCCAGAGATGATGTATGCTCTTAATATTCTGCTTCAAGTTGTGTTGTTATTGTGGGCTGACAATAATTTGGAACTCATGCTCATTATGGACTATCATGCATCATTTTGAAGCTAGTCCCAAATTATCATCCAAATTTGAGGCAGATAGTGACAGAAAATTGCTGTTTCAGAAATTATCCACGTAAGTACGAATAATGTAATAAATAAATATGAACAAACCATCTATGAGTTCATAGATGGTTAACTGGAACAATTCCATCAAAATTAAACCAGAAGTTAGTAGAGTTTAGCCGTAAGTATTTTTTTCTCCTCTAAATAATGCTTTTGGTTTACTATTTCAATATAAGTCTTTGGAATCGAGCAAGAAAAAAATTGTAACCCCCCTCAAAATGTTATGTTTTAAGTTTCAAGGTACGTAGAATCCGAAAATCGAATACAAAATTTTCCATCCGTCCGCCGTACGCGGCACTTTTCTTAGCAACACTGGACCGATTTGGTTCAAATTTGGTATGTAGGCTCCATTTCGTCCCTATACCTGGTAAAGCATGTAAGTCGAGTTTATCAAATTTTACAGGGGACACTAAAAACTAAATAATTCAGTTTTCATTCCACATGCAATAAGTTTTTTCGTTCCATTCCTTAAAACAGGTGGTATCAGTAGTATTTCAAAGAGCCTGAGACTAATTTCATCAAAATTTACTATAGCGAACGAAAAAATGGACTTACATGCTTTTACCCAGCCTTTGACACCCGACTTACATGGTTTTCAATTTGATTTTCATGAAAATATACCCAGCTTGGGTTATTTAATTATTAGGAATATTATTCAATTTTTTCTCTTCAGGTTTCAAGGTTACACAAAATACCCAAATCGATGCAAAAGGAAAATATTTAAATGAAAATTCATAGGCGTTGACTAATACACAGTCCAACTTTAAGGCTCCTTGAGTCAAAATGACAGTCTTCAGTCTTAATATTACTAGAGTTGAGCAATAAATTATTTTACTACCAATTCCTCAATTACCATTTATTAAATTAAAACCATTACTTATAGGAAAACTTTACCTACCACAACCGTAACTAGGTAGGTACCTATGCATTGAATTCAAGTGTTAGGTAACTAGGTACTTTTGTTTTATTAAAACAAGGGATGAGTTAGGTATGGGTTAGGGGTTAGAGACATGTTGGGGATGAGCTAGGGAAGGGTTAGGGATGGACTGGGTATAAGTTGGGGGTTGGGATAGGTTAGGGACATGTTGGGGATGAGCTTGGGATGGGTTAGGGGTTGGAGATAGCTCAGGGCTGGGTTGGGTTAGAGATGGACTAGGGATGGGTTAGGTATTAGTTAGGTTAGGGATGGGATAGGGGTTAAGGATAGGTTGGAGATGGGCTAGGGACGGATTAGGGGTTGGGATAGGTCAGGGCTGGGTTGGGGATGGGACAGGGATGAGTTAGGGATGGGTTGGGTTAGGGGTTATAGATAGGTCAGGGCTGGGTAGGGTAAGAACTGAGGATGGATTAGGGAAAAGTCAGGTATGGGTTATGGATGGGTTGGGTGTGGGTTAGGGATGAGTAAGGGGTTAGGGATTGGTCAGAGATGGATTTCCTCAATTATTATCTCTTGTATCATTAATTTTACAGAGTTTCCTGTAAATCATAAGCAGACCAATAGCACACTACTAATCTCTTTTTGTTCTTTCTAACATTAGCATTACAGCTAAGTCAAACAGCCAACAAATCAATCAATTCATCTAAAATTCTCCTCCTAAATAATGTAAAAATATTTCAGAAACAATGCGGAATAACACGTAGGTAGGTCGTGATCTTAAGGTTGGCCACAGTATGGAAAATCACGTGTCTGTAGAACACAAGGAGTGAATTTATTGCTGAAATTGAGACTAATAAAAAGGTTTCTATTTATGATCACTTTCTCTGAAATCCATTTATGATTTTGTAAACTTTTACATGGAAAATTAAAAAAAAAACTGACTATCTTTGATGGAAACTTGCCACCAGCGTATGCTGCTAATTCTTATGAAGGCATACACAGGACTTACATGGTTTTCCGGCGAAAAAATAGGTAACCGACTTACACGTTTTTTCAATGCATTCTGGGTAAAAAACTGTTTATCAGATTGGAAAACGGCTTCACTAAATGAATCAAGCGACCCTAATTTACCTGAAAAGCTCAAAACCTTATTTTCGAAAAAAACCGACTTACATGCTTTACCAGGTATAGGGACGATTTGTGGTCTAGTTTTGCCGCGAAGCTTTTGGTTGATGTCAATCACTTCTAAGGGGTGAAATTTTCAAGAGTGCCCTAGCTCGAAAACTCTCGAAATAAAAGTATTGTTTTTTCACCAATTTTAAATAGCACTGAATTTTTGAAAAATTTTGAGACCTCCCGGAGCTCTGCAGGACAATTCGTTCGCTCCCTACGAGTACTTAAGGGTTTTCCTTCGATAAAACAAAATCGCTAGTGTGAATCACTAAAGAAGTCTAATCTCAGTTCAAATGTTATCTGACTAAAATGCGATCACCTGCTGACTATTTTGTGTCGATCATCGGCAGTCCACAACAAGTGATTAGTATGAAGTCCTGTATAACCAATAAGGTGATAACCTGATTAGGTATTCAAACTTACTTGCTCTTGCGACATAACCCTGAACATGAATTTTCATACTATTAATAATTTCCTATTCTATAATATTATCGATGGGCATAACGTATGACATCAGAAGACTTGGTTTCTCAATCTCCACATGACTGTACCTGAGGACGCTTGCATCGCTCTCAGAGACGGCGTAGTGGAGGATGTTGGAGCCGTCTTTAAGGAGAACTCCGACGTCCGCTTTTGCCGTTTTGATGAGCTGCACGACGACAACGTCTGAAGGCCGCTGAACAGCACACAGGAGGGGAGTCAAACCATCCGAATCCTTTTCGTTAATCACCTGAGGTAGTTGTAATGTACAAATAGCTTTAAAAAGTGGGATTAAGACCATCCAAGAGAAAAGAGGACTTATGTATTAATTTTGCTTACAGGAATGACCCAATTTTATAATGTTTGTACGAGACATTTGCGTAACAAGGTCAGTTGGAAAACGAATCAGTAGGCTAGTAATACCACTGGGGTACACAACAGGACAAGCAGTATTGACCGAAAGAAAGCAAATAGAGCTGTGAGGTCGCTTCTGCAACTGCAGGAGTGGTTATGGCTGAGGACCGTGGAGAGTGATACAGAAGAAGAGAGGCTGAAGATAATGTTCTTCTTGTTTGAAAAAATGTGATTCTAGCTATGAAAACATATAGGAAATGTCTTGTTTATTACCAACAAATCCCCACCCCCTCTCTGCAAAAAAGAGGGTGTGAGTAGTCAAGAGTATGAAATAATGTCCTCAAAGTTAATGCGTTTTGTTTGGCGCTACCCTGAATATTGAAAGATGAACATAAGCCACATTCCATAAAAGTCTCACCTCCGAAGACCCTTCAACTAACAATATCTCTTCCATCAGTTTGGGATTTCCCAATTTAGCAGCAATGTGGTAAACAGTTTCGCCGTCTCCGTCAGTCTTAATTTTGACACTGGCTCTAAAAATAAAATTGGTAGGTAACTTTAACAAAAACAGATTACTATTTGTAATCTTTGTAATTTACAAAGAGATGAAGAGTTGTAACTACAATATACTATACTACAAAATCAACAGACGACTGAGGCTTGCATTTTGCCTGTTGAAATATATCCAAGAGTTTGGCATTCTACACTACGTAGGAGAATTGATGAGTCTTTTACCAAAGTTTCATTACCACAACAAGATGTGTATTTTGGGTATGGGGGTTTACATTTTGAGACGAACCCTTTGTTTCATCACATTTTATTCCTCTCGGGCTGACAACACATATATGTCGGCTCATGTTGGAACCTTCTTCAGCTAAATCACAAGTCTCCCTTTTGATAACATAGAATAGCCATAATTAGATACCTAATAGGATGGAGCAATACAGCTAGATAATAAAGCTCTGGCTCAGGAAGGCTCCGGGGTAGAGCCGAAACAAGTGCTCTTTGCCCCAAACGTAAAATATTTTGATAGATCTTAATAGGATCCGAATAATAACTAATCTACTTCTTTGCCTTTCAGATATTTTCTTGAAATCTCAAACACTAACCTTGATTCTAATAAGAAACCAACTCCTTCGGGCCATTCAATTGCTACAGCTACATGGAGGGCAGTGTATCCATATTTGTTCTTCAAGTCGATTTCACCTTCTTTAAGCCGCTCCACGATGACTTTGAGGGCTCCGAACTTCCTCCGTCGCACCGCATAGTGCAGAGGAGTGTCGCCGTCGCCGTTGAATGCCCTGAGAGAAGCACCGGAGTCCAAGAGCAGCTCCATCACCGATACATCATCGCTGGCAATGGCGCTTTGCAGTGCAGAACTTGAACCCATCTGAGTACTATCAGTCTGCTCTTCTGCTATTTTGGCGCCACTGCTCATCAGCTTGCTAACTACAAATAGTTCATTGTAAGGTGTGAGGAGAATGAGTTCCAGTTTCCTGGGAAATTTAAGGGCTATGACGGAGACCCAAAAGCAAGACAGAGTTCAACTACTGCCAGCAAACCTCTCTCAGTTCCTGTGACCCATTGAGGAATGAGGAATCCTTTTAATAGAAGAGGTGTCATTTGGATTACATCGCCTCTGTACTATCTCCATACTTAATCAGTCAATAATAGTAATAATATCTATTTATCTTTCTGTTTTTGTATCATTTAGTTCAGTAGGATGATTGATTACCTATATCGTGGAGTGCTTTATTGATGTTCACACCGACGCCATCCATGCCGACTGGATCCAATGGTATGGAGTACGTCTTTGGCATTTCTAGCTGGGGGAAAAGTGGCCCCTCTTTCTTTGGAATTGACCTTTGTTGGCTGCTGGTCCACGGCTTTGGAGTGGAAGGCTCGCTGGGTGGCCTGAAGAAGGCCGATGTCATCACCACATTACTATTATTCATCGCTGAACTGTACGCCGTTGGGCCAACGTTACCACCGTCGATGCTATTCACCGAGATCCAACAGAAAGGATTTAAATTAGCTCTGCATTACATCCCAACAAAACTTTGGTACAAAATGTATACTTACTAATTATCAGAACTTGGAGTGTATGGGGCAGAAGGAAACATGGATGGCACAGGCTGTTGAGTGCAAGACTCGACTCCCGCCACGTCCAGAGCCGTCCTTCCCATCCTGTCCATCTCCTGCACATTGGCGCCTCTCTGAAGCAGCAGTTCTACGATCCCTTGCTGGCAGTGCATAGAGGCTACATGAAGAGCTGTGACGCCCTCTTCAGTGTTCACCGAGTACATCTACCACAAAATATAAGCATCCAATGTGAGTTTAAAAAGTATCTCTGGATCATCTAAATTAGTAGTGAACTCGTGACCAAACATTTCTTTAGGCTTCATCAAACAGCGAAAAATGCTTTGTTTCCACTTATGAGAGATGACTATTTACGTGGATACTATTGATGGCTGCATAGAATTTTTGCGCAATGCCGAGGATCCTGCTTTTTTATTAGCTGAGAGCCATTCTGAAAAGTGTCCAGAATTTGGTCTACTGTTGTGGATTACTGTAAACGGAACAGCTTCCGTTCAGCTCTCCAGCTCATGAGACTGACTGCTCTTCTGTTTATTCTTGAGTTTCTTCCAAAATGCGGTACAATGAATTGAGAAACTCTACAATTGACTAGAAAAAGCTGTGTAAGCTATAATTCTAGCTTCCTTGCTTTGCATTCTGGAACTTTGCTCAGAACTTTGGTACTTAGCCTCTTGGGAGCCGTTGGAAGCGATCGGGAGAAAGTCGAATCAGCATTGTGAGCGTCTCTCTTTCACTGTTTATAGTAGAGCTCTCACACTATAACTGTATGAGACAGAGGAACTCCGATCAGATGCGTGAACGATTAATCCAACTTGTCCCCCGTTCATCGAAGATTTCCTCCTGAAATGCATCCACTTGCGGAACAATGAAAGTAACTACTAGGGAGTAAGTTCAGCCGAGTGAGCGATAAACTCCATTTTCCTTCTAGGCACCCCAGAAGAGTAAGGATTGCATGTTGAGAGGAGTACATCCGGAGGAAGTCGAATCAGATGTGTAAAACGACATAAATTCACTTTTCCATTCGACAGAGATTAACAACTAAATTTAAAAAAATATTTTTGTTGAACAATAAAACTGTGATTAAAAGAAGTCGTATTTCATTGTAAAATTTGACCCTTTTGAACATATTAGCTCTTGTCACATCATTTCCTGGTGTATTGACAATTTATTAATATTGTATTCTATGAATGCTTACCAGGTCTGACACCTCCTGATGGTTGTGTTCCCATCCACAGCCCTCTCCCGGGTTGCATTGACAGCTGCCTGGAATCATCACTTTGGAGTTGATGAGAGCCGGTTTTCTTTGGAGTATTAACTAAACAACAGAAAAGTATGAAATACATAAATATGTTTATGTGACTCGTCAAAACTTGATGTAACTTAGTAGGTGGCACAACAATTTTTCTACTTAAAAAATACCAGAAGGACCTGAGTCTTAAACTCGTGTGTAGCGTAGTACTGGAGTGGTTGGCTGAATTAAATCATGCTCGGTTTATAATGTTACATGTAAAGTAAATTTACTCACATCGGTGCACTGGGAGGATCCCGCCCAAGCCGCTAGATGGAGGGGAAGTCGCCCATCGCTGTCTCGCCATTCCAAATCAACTCCAGCTTCCACAAGAACCTTGAAAAGAAAGTGTATCACACCAAAGATTAACCAGAGATAAGTTGTCTGGGCTTTGGATTGATGTGTCCCACTGCGTATGTTAATAATGATAATAAGTTGACTAAGACAAGTCACAGTTATATCCATCAAGTGGATTACTGATACTCAGAAAAAACTTCGATTTATGCCAACGTTACGAGAAAAGCTACTCAACTTTAAACTAGGTGGACAGTACAGCCTCTTAACATGAATAAAAATAACCCTCCCTCTCACCAAAAAAAAAAAAAAAGGATTAATATCGCCCTATAGAATATTAATCGAAATTCCCTTATGTGAAATATAAGGGCTCTTGAGCTAACTTTCTAGCAGTTATTTGATTGATCCGGTGATCCAGACATTCTCGCTTACCTTTAGAATGTCAATATCTCCATTGATTGCGGCAATATGTGGGGTTGAGGCCTTGCTCTGACTGCAGTAAGCACTAGGATTCAGTCCATTTTCTTCTTTCAGAAGTCTATACGAAATAAAAGAGAAGTGATAGGAAACAACAGGAAACGATCTTCTTGAATAGAAAAAATACTAATTTACATTACATGAATTACCTATTTATACGAGTAGTTAGGGTGATATCATCCATTCATCTTCATACATGATCATCAGAATTTTGACATTTTTATGTCTTTGCTTTGGCACATAAACTGAAAAATCGTCACGAAAACTAAGCAAGTCTTGCTCACGCGACCAATAAATAAAATAGACTCACTGTGTTGCGTAGAGAACAATCAGCTGTTTTGATGCTTGGGTACATGAACTAACAACCTTACTTCACTACCTTGTTGTGTAGTGGTTGACATGAAAATGTCCCAATGTGTTGCAGACTCGTATGCAAGCATTTATAGTTTCTACTTCTTCCCAAAGACTTTGCCTCCTACTAATCTACAAGCAATGAATTTCAAAGTAGACAATTTTCTGTTCTTTCACCCTGATTCATTCAGAAATATGCACAGGAAAAATTCTTTTCAACTTCCCTGAAATTCAAGGAGATATAAAAACTAATATGGTGGGACATGGACGACAGGATACCATGAAATCCAGGCTCCTTAGCTGTACCATTTTGAGGCCCCTTGTACCAAGACTAGGTAGTCCATGAAAATCTTTCACGGTGAATACAGTGCAAATTTTAAGAAGTATCATACTTTGAGGATTTCTACGTTCCCAAATTCACTTCACAGGTTTAAAAAAACAGAAATTGATAAATTTTTAAGTTTGAGGTAGAAAGACTATCTAGAGTAAAGTTTTTCCGATCTGGTCAAAAGCCAATCTTTTGGAAAATTTGACGCTCTTTCCAACGGAGTAGGTAATCAGATTTGGATTTGTATAAAAATAAGGGAGTTATAACCATTTTAGTGTCACATGGTCGAAAACACGAAAAAACTTGAAAATGAAAAAAAGGAGCATTTTGAGGGGTTAACAAAAGTGCTGAGGGAAAAGTAGTTGCTAATTAGTTGTAAAATTGATTCCCGAAGAATTTGTTTGTTCTACTTAGGACACCCTTTTTAGTGAAATTGCGAAATCATGTAAGTCCTGAAATTTTGAGCTTAACTAAGAGAATGGAGGGAACTTCATCTTTTAGTCTAGGTGAAAAGGGGCGTATTGTAAAACAAGATTATGTGGTTTATAAAGTTCATTGTTGCAAATATATTTGGAACAGTCACAAAATTTCCTGTAAGAATAATTGATAGATTTTTTTTTTACTTTAAAAAATTAGAATTATTCATTTTTTTGCAGAAATTCTGTCACCCCAAAAATGGTTTCTTTGAAAATACGATCTTTAACTCATACCTACTGTATGGATAGACCTTTCTTATGGGTATCTAATCTCGGCACATATCTCAAAAAATTAACTAACGGTTTTTGTGAATTTTCATCTCAGTGCCATGAAAAAGCTCATTCCTCCGATATTAGTGGGTTTAGGAGGCTCCGATTGGTCTCATTCTCCTCTGGGGTGTCCCCCCTACAAAGTAAAGGCCCGAGAACATTTTTTTAGCCTTACTTTTTTTTCAAGTGGCAAAATGTAAGGGAAAACCCGAAGAAAAAACGTTGAGAACCGGTGTTTTTTGATACGTTTTGTGGAAAATAGGGGGTTTAACACAGTTTTACTCAAAAACTAAGTACATATTCGGATTCTACATAAAATTTCCCATAAATCTGAGTAATTTTTGAGGAGATTTGAGCAAGATGAGTTTTCACTAAAAAATGAAGAAAAGTGAGAACTAGAAAAATCTTAAAACTAGCTATATCTTGAAAATCCGACATAAACAAAAAAACTGACGTCAGATTCGAATTCAGCGCACCAAATACCATAAGAAAAGTGGTGAAAGAACGAGGCAGCCAGACCACCCCTAAATTTTGTAATCTAGTGTTATTCATTTCTATCAGTAATCCAATTTCTGCACAGTTTTAAAACTACACAACTTGAGATTTCGTTCTGAGCCCTTCTCATCGACCCACCTTCTCACTTTGAACAGATCCGACCGACAGACGGCCGACAGAAGCTCCGAGTTGAGCCGCTCCCGCTTCCGGTCGTCCGGCCGCTTCCAGTTCGGGCGTCCGAGCGAAGCGCTCGAGTTCGAACTGCCGCTCGGATGACGTCCGCTCCGGACGCTTCCGGACTCGGACGAACTGCTCGGGTTCCTCCCGCGACCCCAAGCGAACCGATTCGACCACTCCGCACACATATCTGTCGCTCCACTAACTCCATGGTTAGTCGAGTGTTTATTTGTCCTGCTTCTTATCTTTGTTTGCCACTTCAAAGAGTAAATCGCTTCAACTAACAATTTCTTACCGATTTGTCGCTTCTATTCGCAAAAACTGCAATGTTCCAATTACGAATATCAGACAATTCACTTTGGAAAATTAAAAATTACGTCTCGCATTTTACATTTTGTTGAACCTTTTTACATCATATGTACCAAGGAGAAGGAGGTGAATAGTACATATTGGGGGCAAGTTGAAGGCCAAGCCACACCTACCCTCAAAGGGGACTATCTACATCCCAATCCGCACAGTCCCAGAAAATGTCATCGAAATTGGATGAAAAATTGTGGAAGTTATGGCTGTTATTATATTTTTTTTCCAAACCTCCCCTCAAAGACTAAAGGTCTATCTGACGGAGGGGGCACGCCATAAAATCAAATAAATAAATAAATCAAATATAATGGGGAGGACGCTCCGGACTCACCCGACGGCGGCCCTCGGGATGAGGGATGATGAGGAAGGTGGGTGTTTGATATTAAAATGAACGATTAACTCCATCGATTGATGATATCGATCGATGGATATCGATTTGTGAACTGATCGATAATAAACCATCGAAGGGACAGTTAACCTCCCTCGATGCCGACGTGAAAACGTGCTTACCTTATTAATTGTTTTATCTTCCCCGATAGCTAATTAAGAAGAGAGAAAGCTCTAAGGAAATTCGAAACATGGTGTCAGGTGATATGGAACGTATCCCTTCTGCAAAATAGATCGCTCCTTGTTCGTTTTTTTTCGAGTCAAAAGTGACCCCTCGCGCTTTCGTTATGTCTACTTCAGCTTCATCCGTCGGTGATTCGGCCGCCGCCGCGAATTTGGCCTCAGCTGCTGTACTGCCGCCTCCAGCAAAATTGAGCTTAAAAGGTAATCCAGCAGAAAACTGGTATTTCTTTAAAATTGAGTGGTCCAACTATGAAATATCGACTGGGCTGGATAAAAAAGCAGACAGAATCCGAGTGGCTACTTTTCAAACACTGTTTGAGCGCGATGCTCTGCAATTGCTTGTCAACTTACAGTTATCTCCAGAACAGATGGGGAAGACGGCAACAATAATAGAACAGCTTGAGAAATATTTTCTCCCAAAGCCCAACGTAGTTTATGAACGGTTTGTGTTTGGCTCCACTAGACAAACAGAAGGCCAATCAATCGACGAGTATGTCACTCTGTTGAGGAAGTTGAGCTCCACTTGTTCGTATGGCACATTGCAGGATGAGATGATAAGGGATCGCCTTGTCCTTGGCGTGAAAAGCGATACTACGAAAAAGCAGCTATTAAAGGACAAGGACCTTACACTACATACTGCAATTGATATATGTAAGGCCAATGAACTTGCTGATTCCCAGATGCAAGAGATTGTTAGCTCACGAGCTGTGGATGATGTTAACAAATTGGCTGGCCAGCCAAGCAGGCGCTGGAAACCTCCTGAACGCTCAACCAAGTATGCTTCTAGAAAGTGCAGGTACTGTGGTGAATCACACAAGAGGAACAAAGAAGTATGCCCTGCATGGGGAGCAACTTGTGGGAACTGTGGTCTCAAAAACCACACCAAAAATGTGTGTGAGTCCAAGGGCAGCCGCACTTCCAAGAGAGGCAATCCGCGGAAATCCCGACATGTGCGACAAATGGATGGTTCTGATACACCAGAAAGTTACTCAGAGGACTACGACAGTGAGGCCCTCCTTCTGGATTTCATAAACGAAGCTCGTACAAGTAAGCGTACGTGGGTGGCAAGTCTAGATACTGAAGCATATGGCAAGTGCAAGACAGTGGATTTCCAACTGGACTCAGGAGCCACAGTGAATGTGGTGGAAAAGTCAACTCTGATGAGCCTGTTTGACAACTTACCATCCCTACAAGAGACACCCACAGTCATACGTTGTTTTGGTGGAAGTCGCATCAAACCCATTGGGCGCACAACACTAACAGTAGTGAAAGAAGACAGTCGTCACAGTTTCGTTTTTGAAGTTGTAGAGGGTGGAAAGAAGAGACAACTGCCCATACTATCTGCTGAAGCATGTGAGAAACTGGGTTTAGTGAGGCTGGAAGGTGTCAAGGCCATCACAACAACGTCAAATGACCCTACAGATATAATTAAACGACACAAAGATGTGTTTGTTGGGATTGGCTGTCTTGAAGGAGAATGTCGACTGTCAGTCAACCCAGCCTCCCCACCGGTCAAACAACCTCCCAGAAGAGTACCAGTGCCACTCCGTGCAGAGTTAAAAGCAAAATTGGCTGAACTGGAGCAAAAGGGCGTCATAACCAAGCAGACTGAGCCAGCTGAGTGGGTGAGTAATATAGTCATAGTGAAATCACCCAAGAAATTCCGCGTATGCCTAGACCCACGTCCGCTCAACCAAGCCCTACGCCGTACAGAATATGAGATTCCTACAATCGAGTCTATCACACCGGAACTCAATAATGTACAATTCTTCACGGTAGTCGACACCAAAGACGGATTTTGGAATGTCAAGTTAACTCACGAAAGCTCACTGTTGACCACTTTTTGGACCCCATTTGGAAGATATCGATGGCTCCGGCTTCCATTTGGCATTGCTGTGGCCACGGATGAGTATCAACGCCGTCTCCATGAAGCCTTTGAAGGGCTGAAGGACATCATCATAATACAGGATGACATCCTTGTGTTGGGAAGAGGAGACACGGAAGCAGAGGCCTCTAAAAACCATGATGTTGCCTTGGAAAATCTCTTGAAACGCGCAAGATTGGTGAATATCAGGTTCAATAAAGACAAGATAAAACTCAAGCAGAAACAGGTCACATACATGGGTCATGTGGTCAGTAAAGACGGCTTGAAAGCCGATCCTGAGAAGATACGAGCAGTCACCCAAATGAAGACCCCTGGAGACGTTCATGAGCTTAAAAGCTTCATGGGACTCGTAACCTACATGGGGAAATTCTTACCTGGCCTTTCAGCAACAAGCGAACCACTGCGCCAGCTGACAAAGAAGAATGTTCCATGGAACTGGACTTGGGAATGCCAGCAAGCCGTCGACCAAATCAAAACTCTAATTACGCAGGCACCAATCTTAGCATATTATGACCCTCAAAAACCAGTAACGCTGCAATCAGATGCCTCCAGTAAAGGTCTTGGCGCTGTCATATTGCAAGATGGTCGTCCCATTGCTTTTGCCTCACGGAGCCTGACGCAGAATGAGAAAAACTGGGCACAGATTGAGAAGGAGTGCCTCAGCATCCTATTTGGGTGTGAACGCTTTGCACAATATTTGGTAGGAGGAAAAGGGGTTATAGCTGAAACAGACCATAGTCCTTTAGTAAATATATTTAAAAGATCCCTTCTCAAAGCACCCATTCGTCTGCAACGTATGATGCTGAGGTTACAACGGTTCAACCTGAAATTGTCTCACATCAAAGGAAGCCAAATGCATATTGCAGATCCACTGTCTCGCCTTGCTCTTCCAGACCAAGCTCAAACAACACTTGAAGAGGTCTACAGCACAGACACAATATACGGTGAGCTGGAGACACTAAAGGTCTCAGACAACATCAATTTATTGCAGGCAAGCTTAGTAAAGGTCAAACAAGAGACAATTCAAGATGAAACTCTCTTTATATTGGCATCAACAATCAAAGATGGCTGGCCCAAGCACAGAGAGCTCTTACCAAACACTTTACAACAGTACTGGGACTACAAAGATGAGTTGATGATTCAGGATGGAATAATCTACAGGGGAAATCAGATAGTGGTTCCTAAGTCACTGCGTACGGAGTTCATGGACAAAATACATCGGTGCCACATAGGGCAAAATGCGTGCATCCGCAGGGCCCGAGAAACGCTATTCTGGCCTCTAATGTCAGCTGAGATCAAGGACAGGATAAAAAGTTGCGATGCATGCCAGAAATTTTCGTTATCGCAAACGAAAACTCCGATGACCTCTCACAGGATACCGTCTTTACCTTGGGAGCGTCCTTGAATGTCCCTAGACACATTCAAAATCGAAAATGAAGATTTCATTATCCTGGTTGACTCATATTCCGATTTTTTCGAACTCAAGAAAGTCAATAACATAACGTCCAACACAATAATCGGATTTCTAAAAGAAAACTTTGCACGTCATGGAATCCCGCAAGTCCTAGTCACTGACAACGCCCCTCAACTTGTAAGCAGAGACATGGTGAAATTCGCCAAAGAATGGGAATTCCTTCACACGACCTCAGCGCCATTCCATAGCAAAGGGAATGGAAAAGCAGAAGCAACGGTAAAGATTGCAAAGCATTTAATTATTAAATGCAGAAACAGTGGAACAGATCTAAATGCTGCTCTGCTTGAGTGGAGAAATACGCCAACTGTAGACATGGGTTCCAGTCCGGTGCAACGATTGATGTCACGAAGAACACGGACTACGATTCCAACCGCACCTCTGTTACTCACACCTAATGCCATCCAGGACGTCAAAGATGCCTTGACGTGCAAACGTCGTAAAACCAAAATGAACAGCGACCGAACCGCTAAGGAACTTCCACAACTTAAGATTGGCCAAGAAGTATTGGTCAAGCCACCTCCAGGTGGAGACAAGCAGTGGTCGGAAGGAGTCATCCGCAACTCTAATGGGACGTCATATGACATTGATATAATGGGAAAAAGCTACAGGAGAGACAGAACATGGCTGAAGCCATACTATCACCCGTCCTCATCGTGTCAAACACGAACCTCATTCCCTCACAATTCAACAAACATCCCTGGAAAATCAGTCAATGGGCAGTTCCAACCAGAAAAACACCAGGGGAAGGTAAGATCTCCGATACCACCTAGGCATAATGAGGAGAACCACCACAACCCAGCTCCTGGCAATAGGGATGACCCTTCAAAACAAGTGAAACCCAGAAAAAGCCTACAGGGACAAATCAACACTCAAGAAGCAAGAGAAGCCATGATGGAAACACGCATAGCTTCTCCAGCAGCGACACCCACAACCAAGACTCACCACGTCTCTAAGCCCCTGGGGCCAGCAATAATCACCACCAAGTCTGGAAGACAATCAAAAGCTCCTAAACGCTTCACATTTACGCCCCAGGAACCTCAAAATAAATGAAAATTTGAGTATAAATTATAATAAATATAAAATGACTACATACGTCAAAATATTATTAAGTGCACATATATAATTTTTTTTGTATAATAATTATACTTCATAATTATTATGAAGTAGGTATACTATGAAGTATGTAAAATTACTAATACCAATAATTACGTCTAATAATAACATTAACAGTAACTTACAAATTATGTAACAAGATAATGTTGAAAATGTCTTAACGTTAATAATGATATTATATTAGGTACCAGGAACAATAATTAATCATGGGATAATAATGTTTAGAGCAACTACCGATGCATCCTGAAATACTTACATTCTAACAAGAAATGTTCACTACTAAACTCAAATTTATATAAAGTTAAATTACTTGCAATTTAAACTTATAAGAAAAAAGAGAAATTGTTTGATATTAAAATGAACGATTAACTCCATCGATTGATGATATCGATCGATGGATATCGATTTGTGAACTGATCGATAATAAACCATCGAAGGGACAGTTAACCTCCCTCGATGCCGACGTGAAAACGTGCTTACCTTATTAATTGTTTTATCTTCCCCGATAGCTAATTAAGAAGAGAGAAAGCTCTAAGGAAATACGAAATGGGGGTGGAAGAGAGGGATGAAGGGAAGTGCCTCTATAAAATGACCACCAGTTCTAATATGAGCCGAGCAGTACGCGTCTGGTGACACCACGGAGTACACCTATTGAGATGCCCAACTCGCGCAACTCCGTGGACGACAAGGTCGCAGCCATCACCCTGATGTTTTGGGGTCCACTCCTTTTAGCTCTGACACTGCTCTCCATAAATCATCTCTATCATACTTTCTTATCTTAGCCCGCCAGGTCTGCTTCATGTCCAAGCTGCCATTAACAACCTGGACATCCAGGATAATGCAAGACCTGTCGGGCTTGACGGCAACGATGTCAGGCTTCTTGCCCGGTTCACTTGGCATGTGGTATAATCTCTCCCTTTCAACATCCCAGCCGCTGGATGACAAGGCACCTGCTATCTGCTTGGTGACCGCATCATGACGTAGGATGCGGCCCCCATGAGTTCGTGGACATTGCTGCACTACATGATACAGGTGTTCATTTCCACTCCGACAGGCACGGCAAAGGGTATCTGTCATCCCACGACTACCCCTCGAACACCGTACCGCTGTTGGATGAGATAAGGCTGTTAGAGCACTGTCGGAGTTCTTTACCAAAAAAGGAAATTAACGTTTGCGCTTGCGCAAATGGCTACTGTCTGTCTGGGAACAACGATTTTCATAGGGGGCCATCTACACGCCAACTATCGCAATCCCTGAAAATTTCATGGAAATCGGGCAGTAAGTTCCTGTAGTTTTGCCTGTTACAAGGATTTCACGACAGACAGACTCATGGACACACAGACAGACACGTAACCAAAATTGATCAAGGCCTGAAACGTAAAGCGCGTGTGCAAATTTAGATTTTTGAGAACATTTTTTTCAACCTTGAATAAAACTGTAAAAAAATTGCTTCCGCTACCTAGGTAGACTAGGAAGCAAAATTGTAAGGTCAGTTCTTCAAGATCAGTCACTGCCTTGTTTCAACTGGTTCGAGTATAGAAATAATCTAAACTATCCACTCTTCACTTCTATTTGTGTGGCATGCAGCAAGGAATAGAACTTCTGTCAGACCGCTCAGAGTTGGTGCAGCAGTAGCATCGAAAGCTTGAGAAATCCATGTTTAGTGTTCTTTGAAATGTCCATACTAGTTATAATATAAAATTTTACGGAGGCGCCTGGTTAACTGACCCAGAAAAGAGTCCGAGAAAAGTGTTATTAGGGGTAAAAAATGTTGTAGAGGGAATAAACAAGGTATGGCATTAGGAGTAGGCCTACTTGTTCGAAGTGTGACTCTAAAGTAATCTATCAGTAGGGGGTTAAAGAACAAATTCACTACAAAACGAAAATATTGTCTTTCCTTCCTCTAGCGTTGTAGACCTTCCTAACCATTATGGGTCTCGTGTCGGTCTGTCTAGAGGCTACCTGTTCAGCATGAATTCTCATAAGCAAAACTACCTGCACATAATACTCCAATTTGGTTTGTAGGTAATGGTTCAGAATGGTGAATTCCATTTAAAATTTCCGCACTAAGAATTGATGCATTGGAAAATTTAGACAATTTTTCTGTTGCAACTCACTCTGACTTCGTGCTAAGACAACAGTATCATCTGCATACCTTATTGTGTTAATGTGAACACCATTGACCCGGATGCCACCCTCTGAATTCTCCAGAGCTTCTCTGAAAATCGATTCAGAATACAGGTTGAACAAAATAGGAGACAAGACACAACCCTGTCTCACTCCTTTCCTCACACGAAATTCCTCAGATCGGATAAACTGTCCACCACAACTAGTCAACCTGACCTCAGCTGTCTGCCGCCAGTAAAGGTTTGCACTCGGATATCGCGCCTGTCAATGCCCGCAGCATTAAGTATTGCTAACATTTTATCATGTATTACACAGTCGAACGCCTTATGATAATCAACAAAACATGCAAATACCTTGCAGTTCATATCCAAGCAACGCTGTGCCAGCACATTGAGGGAGAAAAGTGCTTCACGTGTCCCAACCCCACTTCGAAAACCAAACTGGGTCTCGCTGACCTGGGCTTCACATTTACGGTAAATCCTTTAGTGAGTAACTCGAAGGAACACCATGAGTACATGTGACATTAGGCTGATCATCCTAAAGTCGTCACAGCTTGACGCACTAGGCTTCTTTGGTAAGGGCACAAACGTGTATGTAGGCGATATTCAGGATACTTGTAATCATCCTGATTCCTACAGAAAGGGTGTACCCACTACCGTTTTTCTAAGCGAATTTCTGAAAAATGTGTCCATTGTCTTCGAAAATTCGCCATTGCGAGACACTGAGTATATATCGTAAAATACTTCATTTAATTTTCACTGTGTTGGTGGAAATCTAACTTGACCCATAAATGTTATGTTTTACATTATAAATCGTCGTTAAGATGATGAATAACCTTCTTGACTAGCCAACGTGAACCATGAGAAACTAATATTCCAATATTTCAGTTAAAACACGTATTTATTTTTGAATTTAATTATTGACTCTTTTAATTGAAAAATCGAATGTAAATTTAGCAACACAAATTGAAATTTATTGCCCTTTATGTATAATCACGGTGGGACCGTGGTTCAAGGAGAATTGTGTATCATCTGCGTATAATACAAAATAATTCGAAAAATCATCTTAGCAAGTCATTATCTTAAATTACAGTGATTGACAGTGTGAACCCATACTAATCATGAAACGTACTTAATTTGCGAAATATGGTGGTTGAAACTAGGATTTCGCGAAGTGCCAGCAACGTTGGCTGTGCCATCACGTGCAATAAAGGTCCGGTGCGACCTCCAAGAAAACTCAACTGTCCGCGAGGGACGCAAGGAAGAACGAGTAAAGCCCAAGGGCAAATCACTGGACATGTCAAGATGGAGAAAAGCGATTCTAACCTCGTCAGTTCTCTTAAGAGCAACCCCTGTCCGGAAAATGTGGTAATCGATAGTAAACGTACTAAAAGCATGATTTTACGGACCATATTTTGTTGTAATGTGAATCGATATAGGAACGAGATATGAGGAAGGGTTTTGTTTCTGGGTTTCATTATTCGTCAGTCAATATCACCAGACGCACGTCCTTTACCTATAATATAAATTATTATTCAAAGGCAACAATTTCTCAGCTGAGGGAGGTCTGAAAAAGTTGGTAGTTCTTGGTGGATCGAGCTTTTTTTTTTGTAGTTTTTATATTGATTGGGCAGATGCGAGGAACAGTAGAGTAGTTGTTTCAATAATGTTTGGTGCATCTTGTGACTCTCGAGCTCAGGAGACTGTCATATATTGTGCAAGTTGACCAGAACCATCTAACGTATACAGGATGTCCATAAGCAACTAATTTGCAACAAATAATGTTTTCCGACTTTTTTGACTTTTAAGATTTTTTTCGTGTTTTCGACCTTATTCCATTTAAACGGTCATAACTCCCTTAAATTACACTTAAAAATTAAAAATAAGGATACCGTTGGAAAGAGCCTGCAATTTCTCAATACATGAGCCGTTGAACAGCCGAGAAAAACAAAGCGCTGGAGTAGTATTTTTACCTCAAAATTTAAAAATAGTCAATTTCTGTTTTCTGAAAATTTTGATGATTTGTCCTCAATAAAACAAGGTATTTTCCAGAGGGGCTCAAAAGCTCAAAAACTGCTCCATTTTTAGTTTTACTGTGGAATTTTAGGGAGAAAATGGTGTTTCAATGCGAAACTTGGTGCTTGGGAGGAGCGTACCATTTTGTACCTCAGATTCCACAGTGTATTTTAAGTGTAATTTAAGGTCGTTATGACCATTTAAATGGTGTAAGGTCGAAAACACGAAACAAGTCGGATTTTAAGGGGGTTAAAAGAAAATTGCTTGGAGACATTTTTTGTTGCAAATGAAGACTACAGGGGAAGAACGCACCATGTTCCATTTTGTAAACTTTTCAGGAAATCGTTTTTTCCGGCAAAAACCCAATATTAGTTCGAATTTGGTCGATACAATTAAAAAAAATGGAATTTGTATCTCAGCGTACTGTAGAATGCGGTGGTACAATCAAAACTACAGCAAAAAGTATTTTAAGACTCCATATTGCTATCCAAAGTTGCAAAGGTCCATCTGTACAGAGGAAGAACGCACCATGAACGTGTATTGCTGGTTTTATTCATAGTATCCTACCATAAAAATTCTCTCTTTATCACGGCATAACGGTTTCGTGACATTTAATAATATATATAATGATTTGGTATTTTCAAAAGTTCACTCACGAAGAAGTTTTGCAAAATATTTTAATAGAATAAAATCCAGGAAATTCATTTTTGTTTCACCGTTCTCAAGAAAACAAACACTAGTCTCAAATAAACTTATTGGTATGAAGAAAATAATAATGATCGCCGCTAACAATCGAAAATAATACTGTTAAACCCAGGAAAACCGCATGAATGCGTGAATCACAGAGATCCATCAGGTAGGGGAATTAGACCTGGGGGAGGGAGCCCGAAAGTTGGCACGTTCTTCCCCGGTTGCGCTCGGCTTGGTGCGTTCTTCCCCTGTACGGTGTTTCGTTTCTCGCATTTTTCTCGCATTTTGGTTGTCACCATTGAGTCCGCCGTGAAAAAATCTATAAGAAACCGTCATAACCTATTTTTCGCAAAAAATCGACTTGGTGCGTTCTTTCCCTGTGGTCTTCAAATTAGTTGTAAAAACTACTCCCGAAGTTTGGTGATAACTTATGCGATACCCTTTATAGGGACGAACTAAGGGATGACCTTCAGGTATCTTTACGAGGTATCTTCAAGGACATACATAGTAGGACTCTAGATTAAGTAATACTAAGTTGTTACCTGAACTTATACTCAGTTCATTGTTTTAGAAGCTAAATGGGGTTCGTAAAATCAACGAAATTCCTGTTGTAAAACAAGGAGTTATACAAGGTTTCAGCAAAATGGTACCTCTTCAAGAAATACGTCCAACCAAATCAAACAGCTTCAAGGGTGGTCGAAAATCCTCTGTCAACAACGAAAACAGAAATATGAGCTCGAAGAAGGATATGTGGACGAAAAATCCATTGGATGGATCCGTAAAAACGTTTGCTGCATACCCCACTGCCCCAGCGTAGGTACCGGACAAATTTGTAAATAATTTAGGATTAGGAAGACCATTTAATCAACAGGTCATTTTTGGTTCCCTTGAAGGAAAAAGTTACGTGCAGCTTCAAATGGGCCTCTGATTAATAATGCCTGCTTGTTATTCTAGCAAAACCGTAAGCTTCCTGAAGACTCCTTTGCTGAATGACACTAAGGTGACCGAAGGGAGGCGTCCGTCTTTAAGAATGCCAGCCCACATTCCCAAAGCCGGGAAGAAACTGAGGTACAACATTACTGTGGTCGGAACGGAAATCAAACTCGTTGACACCAAAAACAGAGGTTCTAGATTAACTCCAATCAAACCGTTCACTTCACCGCTGCTGTTCAGACAAATATCTTCACTGAGCAGAAGAAACCCCAAGCGCCTCGCCAGACGTAAACGTAAGACGAAGCCTAAACAAGTGAAAATTAGCTCTGAAGAATCGTGCAGAAATGAGTCATTAGAATGCAGTTTGAACCAGGCAGGTAACAATATGGTGATTGATTTGAATAGATCAGAGCTATCTGAGGTGGTCGGCTTGCCGTCGGATCGCGAACGGCTCAGGAAGGTCTATAAGTTTTCGGATCGAAGGATGAAAACCGAAGTGATAGCTAAGGCCAACCAGGCTTTCACAGGAGAGGAAATTCTTCTAGAAAGGTTCGTTTATTGTAGATTGTAGGTTTATAGATAAGTGAAAGGTCAAAATGTTTTGGATAAGTAAGTACAGTTGAAGTAATGACATTTATTGGCACACATCCACAGAGTCGATGTTTTTGATCTAAGCAAGACGCCTTTATAAAAGCACATCTCCAAGTCTTTCTAGTTTGGAAATTAGGTTGAAGCAAAAAATGTGCACAATTTTATTTAATCGAATTTATTTTATTTATTTTATTTTGTGTGCAGGCTGGATCCAATATCAAATATTCTCTCTACTGAGTTGGTTGATTCAGTGAAACGATGCCAGTCGATCATAGATTTTGTGACAGCTCCAATAGAGAATCCGAATCCACCATTCACCATGAAGCATGTTTTTTACGACACGACGATGATGGAAGAGTTGAATTTTCCTCATTTGAATACTGCTGACCTCAGTAGAAATGATGTACCTGACCTGAAACTCATACCTGCCTATTTATCTGGTGTCAAGGTGCGTTGAACTTGAAGACTGATAGGTGTACCTGTGCTTAATAGATCAGATTTTCTCAATAGTTGGGTGGTTGTTGTAAATCCAAGTACAGTTCGCAGATAGAATGAATGCGGCTGGCCAATTTCCCGAAAGGTATACCTGCTAACATAGACGAAGACTACCTGTTCCAAAATCTCAGGTAGCCTGTTGAGTCAGTCTGGGGAAAGGGCCGAAACCTAGTAATCGTAATCCAAGCATCGAGTAACCAGAGTCATAATAAGGTAGAGAGCCCCTCCACTCTGCCAATTGTTAGGAAGGATTTTTATCTCGAATGTGAATTCACTTGCCCTTCTGTTTACCCTTTAGTCGCCTTTATTATCTGAAAAAGCATCATCCTTTACTGGAAGTGTGATTTTATTTTTGGAGGAATGAATGTATATTCTCTTAATTGATAAGACTTTCCCAAGGGTAAGGAACCTGTTTTATTTTTTATTAGTGTTCTATTTGTTTTGTTTTTTTTTTTTTTGCCTGTAATAAATCTGCCTTTCACTTCATCAACGGTTGGTAGTCAACAACCCTCGGTCTCATTTTTCCTAACTTGAGTGGCAGTTAGAAGAAGGACGATGTTTTTGGGACTGTAATACACTTGGACACCTCACCAAACCATCCGCATTCTTTCAATCTGCTAACAGTACAACATAAGGAGCAGCATTGTTTTGAGTGTTATTTCAGATTCATCAGGGACGGCTCAGGTGGATGTGATAAGGGTTATACATATGTGATATATGTGTGGCAAGGGTTAGGTCAGTAACATACTACGTGTAGGGAGAAACGATAATATTCCCAAAAGTAAGTACCTATCAGGGGATTTTCAAATGTCGGGGAAAATTTGTATTTAGAAAAATGTTACATGTTTTAACTTGGAAGTCAGCTATATTCTACGCAGTTCTTTTCAACGTCCAAACACTTCAGGTACTTGAGTACAATTTTTTATTCATCTTCATACCAGCTTCCGGCCATTCCAGAGCTCCATTCCAGATCATCATTTGCTCCCTTGCATATTTCATTTGGGGAAAGAGGAGAAAATCTGAGGGAGGAGGTCTAGAGAACACGGTGGATGCCTGAAAATATCCCACTGGAAGTTTTCTAGGAGTCTTGTGTTTGATGGGGTGGAACAGAGCTCCTGGGAGAGTTTCAGTTAGATGTTTTCGGGCATCCACCATCTTCCACTATATTCTCCAGATCTGTCCCCCTATGATTTTTACCTCTTCCTCACAATAGAAATGCATCTTCGGCGGCGTTGCTCTTCAAATGATGAGTCCTGTGAATGCGTGGTTAGGAATGGTGGGTAGCTGGTATGAAAAGGGAATAAACAATTATATTCAAGGTACCTGAAGAGCATGGAAGTTGAAGGAGAATACGAAGAAAAATAGTTGACGTGTATGTAATTTAAAATATGCAACGAATAACGATTAACAGAACGTTTTCATGTTTTCTCATCACGTCACGAGCGTCACATCACGATGGGGTTTGCCAGCGTCACATCACGAACGAGCGTCACTTAATGGCACAAGAAATGTCACAATATAAATAACAATATTAAACCACAATATTATTAAAAAGGTTGGAAAAATATAAATTTTTTGTGGGGAAAAAATGGAGAAAATTATTCATTATATTATCTGACTATATTTAAATAAAAATTATCTTTGGTTCTTAAAAATCCGAGATATTTACTCTTGGGAATACCTTCGTTTATTGGGGAAGGAGTTCGCTAACACAATTGAGGCGAGGAGAAGAGAAGGATACTGACCTGAGACCCTACTTTCTGTAAATAGTGTGGGGCTATTGAGTTTGGGAGAATGAAACAAAAACGCAATGCTTTTTGGGGAAGGCTCAAAGGAGAAAGAGAAGAGTTTGGGGGATCGAAGGAAAACCTTCAAATGGATGAAAATCTGTAATAAGTCAGCTGCATCGTAATAAATGTAACCTATATCGTAAATAAAGGAAATCAGTCATCATCAGATACTTCGTTGTCATGAAAAACACATTCAAGATTGTTGTAGCGGACGCTCACTGCCGCTAAATATTTAAAAATATCTTTATTTTCACTTTAGTGCAACCATGCCTCATCCATCGCTAGTAGAAAAAAGTAGGTAACAGTTTCTATTTATTTTACTTGTTTTCATGTTTGGTGTAAGTATTAATTTTGGTTTATACATGGTGTCTACACTTAAGTAAGGCATAACTTCAGAGGGTGATTCTACAACTAGGTAACGGGAGGTGCGCCTGATTTTAAAAAAAATTTTAATCAAAAGTAGACCTCATCCTGAGAATTTTGACACCAGCGGTTCTCTTTTTGGATGAGTAGATCTTTTTCTATGATTTTTCAAAGTTTCGAATGTGTATGACGTCACGGGACCCCCCAGAACACTGTGACGTCATAAACATTCGAAACTTTGAAAAATCATAGAAAAAGGTCTTTTCACGCTAAAAGGTCGCGGCTGGTGTCAAAATTCTCAGAATGAGGTCTAGTTTAGATTAAAAACAACAATAAACAGTTTTTCCGACCCATGCGCACATCCTATTTGGAACAAAAAATGTCTCTTGGCAATTTTTATTCAACCCCTTGTTCTATCAATGTAAAGATTGTTTTCGATTTTGATTGTTTAAATTTTTTGTTGCAAATAAGTCGCAGAAACCCCCTGAAGTTAATGACCAACTCAAGTGTAGATACCCTGTATATTTAGATGGTACACATTTCAAGGTAGGTAGAATCCAAAAATCTAATAAAAGTAAATAGTTTATATTATAATAGAAGAAAAATCTAAACTGTTCAGTTTGAACGGTCACAACTATATCGAAACGGATACAAATCTTCCACACAAACGCAATGCAGTCCTTTAACCCAAACACATTGCTCGTCGAACGACCTTTCACTTTCCATTCCCCCAAAGCCAAGGTCCCCAATAGTATAATAACTAGTCTGCGATCTTTTTCCCAAAATGACGCTACAGCTGGAAAAAATACGACGCAGGTTGACTTCCACTTCAAATATGCCGAAGGAGTGGTAAATGAGCCTTCTAGCTGCCAATTTTGGTTTATTATTTTCAATAATGAACCTTTGGAATCGACCAAGAAATTTTTTTTAACCCCCCCCTCAAAATCAGTTGGTTTACGTTTCAAGGTACGAAGAATCCAAAAATCAAATAAACATTTGGCCGTCCGTCCGCCGTCCGCGGCACTTTCCCCACTTAGCATTGACCAATTTTTTATGAAATTTGGTATGAAAGCTCCATTTGGGGTCTAGATGTACTCCAAAGATTAAGGTTGATGTAGGTCACTTCTAAGGATTGAAAAATAAGGTATGAAATTTCGAAAACGCCCTAACTCAAACAATTTTGAAATAAATGTATTGTTTTTCCATTAATTTAAGATAGTTTCGAATTTTTAGAAATTTTTGAGACCACGCGGAAAACTGTACGACGAACCATTCGCTCCTTACGAGAATTTAAGGGTTGGACTTAAGATAAATCAGAAACACGAGTGTGAATCGCAAAAGAGGCCTAATACCCGTTCAAATGTTAGCTGACCGAAATACGATCGATGTTTTTCTTCGAGTTGGTTGGCGGTAACAATGGCAAAGCCGTGTTCTTTGCAGACGAGTGATCTATACAGGTAAATAATAAACATTTTTGGTAGTTCAGAAAGACCCATTCAAGGACTTTTTTCCTTCAATGAACATAATGTTAATACAAGACACGGTAATTTTCAAGTATGGGGTCAATTACTCAGTTTGGCATCTTTATTTATTAGATAAATTGAACATTCCTTTTCTACCTGCATGTCTCATGGCTATGTGACTGTGCTTATATATATTTATATTTATTAACCTGCTTCATAATGGTAACTAGCCTGATTTTACCTGTTTGATTCGACAGATGAAAAGAAGCTTATCTTCTCCGGAATTGGCCGTGAACACATCCGTACGTGGTTCAAGGTCTCTCAGCCTCCTGGGGCGTAAGAAGAAGAAAAAACCCAGAATCGAGACGATCCTCGCGACGAGGCCCAAAGGTTTCCAGCACGCCAAGTGGTTGGAGAAGACTGTGGGATCGGATTCGACTTTGAAATCGAAACTTTTGCAGGATGTTATCATCAGTCAAGTGAAAAAGTGCTTGAAGAGACAAGCAGAGCTGAGGCAGAAGATTCAGGCCAGCTCTGAGATGATAGAAAATCGTTGTTCCCAAACCAGACTATGATAACAGTAATAAATTGTAACGACCAAGAATTATTGACTGATTCAGTTCATATTCTAAGGCCTACATTTTCAGCTTAATTTTATGCATTATTCTCTTGATTAAATAAGAAGTTATACAATATCCTACTTCTCTGTGTAATTGGAGACTTCGGATGTTGTCTGCTAGACTTTTTCAGTCATCTATATGTCGGCAGCATCGCCAGTATTCAAATTAGGCGCTACCGGAATATGATAAGATATCTGAATCAGCATCTCGATGGATCGAATGAACGAGAAGCCTATTGACTCAGCTATCGATACTGGACGAGTGTATCGATGTATCGAGAGGGGGAAAGGCAGTTCGGGAGAACCCCGCGAAGGGATGTCGGTCTAGTAATGTTTGATGAGTTAATTTCAATCGTAATGCTATTGTAGAGCCACGCAAGTGGTGTGATAATGTCGAGTTATGATTAGTGAATACGCTCTTTCCGTCGTATACAGGGTGTCTACCATTTGGATGGACCAAACTTCAAGGATCGATTTTACAACTCATTTGCAATAAAAAATGTCTTTTAGCAATTTTTTCTTAACCCACTCAAAATTCTTTTTTTTCCACTTTAAAGTTTTTATTCGTATTTTCGACCTTGCAGCACTAAAATGGTCATAACTCCCTTAATTATCATGCTACTTCGAATCTGAGTACACCGTTGGACAGAGCGTTAAATTTCCTATCCATTTAGTGGGAAATCCAGTTTCCTAAAGCCATTTGTAAGAGTAAAAAAATGAATCAAAGTCAACATTTATAATTTTTTTTGAAAATCGCCATTCTTCAGGCTAACGATCCCCCGTAAAAAATACCGCTATCGTGGTGCACTTAACGGAAAAAACTACCCCAAGATCTCACCTTTCCAACGGTATGTCAGTTTCAAGGTTTAAGAGGAAAGTTTCTTTGAAAAAATTGAGTTTTATGCGAAAAAACGTGCTTCTTTAGGCATATTCAAGGAAGGTCCAAAACATAAAATACGAGTAGAAATGTAATTTGGTGGACTTTTTATTGCAATCCTTGAAAAGTGAAGGCAATAATACTTGGTCGACTCTCTAGCGGAATATGCCTAAAAAAGCACGTTTTTTCGCATGAAACTCAATTTTTTCAAAAAAACTTTCCTCTTAAACCTTGAAACTGACATACCGTTGGAAAGGTGAGATCTTGGGGTAGTTTTTCCGTTGAGTGCACCACGATAGCGGTATTTTTTACGGGGGGATCGTTAGCCTGAAAAATGTCGATTTTCGAAAAAAAATTATAAATGTTGACTTTGATTTATTTTTTTACTCTTACAAATGGCTTTAAGAAACTGGAATTCCCACTAAATGGATAGGAAATTTAACGCTCTGTCCAACGGTGTACTCAGATTTGAAGTAGCATGAGAAATTAGGGAATTATGACCATTTTAGTGCTGCAAGGTCGAAAATACGAATAAAAACTTTAAAGTGGAAAAAAAAAGAATTTTGAGTGGGTTAAGAAAAAATTGCTAGGAGACATTTTGTGTTGCAATTGAGTTGTAGAATCGATCCTTGAAGTTTGGTCCATCCAAATGGTAGACACCCTGTATTTATCATCATACACAAATACGCTGTCATAGATGATCAATAAATAAACCGTCCGTAAGAAGAAGATACCTATACAACGCATCAGGAATTGATGAGCTTGGGTTTAAAGGAGCTCATGCACGCAGTGATGCCTCTGACACAGAGGGGCTTTAATGGGCTGGTCCACAAATTGATGTGAGTATGCAACGCAATGCAGGTTGGCATAGCTCGACTGAGATCGCATTCCCCTGACACAGGAGCTATAATAGCTCTACCACAATAATTGTGGTGAGATTGTTTCTCAGCAGCTAAGTCTGAATTGCCTTGAGAAACCCTTCTACCCTCTAATTAGCGAGAAACCCCACCTGATATTGAGAACAATGGAAGTAGAGGTAATTAGCTGACCAAGGCTGATCTAATAAATATTGGTAAATTATAACATCACTTGGATATAGGTCTCTCCTTTGACTCCGAAAATTAGACAAATAGCTTCGACGTGCTGTTGAGGTTGAGCAATGTCTTATGTGAGACGTTCTCAACCGCAAATCGGTGACCACTTCAAGAAAAAATACTCGTGTAAGCAATTTCTTGCCTTTGGAAGCTAGAAGGATGGCTTACTTCTTTCTCCACACACCCGATGTACGGGGTTTTGGACTGGGGAGGGTGATGAGCAGGACTTCTATATTCTTTTTTTGAGCCACAGAAGCTACTCGTGAAACTCCTTCTCAACAGAAAAATGAGATCTTACCCACCGAGCAATTATTCAAAGAAATGAGAGTTCTGAAGTTCTTGGATCTTGTGGACAAAGTTATAACGATCAACATTTTTTAACTTGTTACAGAAAATGAAATGTCCTCCTCGAAGGTTTCTTTCTTTTCTTACCCTACGCAAAAGAAGGTTTCATAAGGTTGCCTTTTACTCGTAGAAAAGCTGTTCGTGGCCAGCTGGTCTTTGATTTAAGGGGAGCTAAATGGTACAATGCTCTTCCTGAGAAAATTCGTACTCGCACGTCAATGGAAAAATTCAAAAGTAGGCTTAACAATACTTACTTCGCTTGTGTCTCGTTTAGAAAAGTCGCGAGAGGTGAAGACTAGAAAACTCTTTTTCCTTTCTTCAATTGGTTACTGTCGTATCTCAGAAGCATCCAAGCTCCATTCTTCTCCTTTTCTCTGGCAACAATATTGAGATGGGAAGAAGCATTTGGCATTAAATTCTTGTATATTAAATGTACTTTTATAATTTTTTGAAACGAATGCATTACTTAAAATTATAAAGAAATGAAAAACCTGATCATTTCTTACATCAGGTATTTGTTATATTGGGTAGATGTGACACAAACAACAGATCGAGGTAGACTGATTTTATTATCGATAGGTCGTTAACGTAAACAGGTCCAAGTTCAACTGATATGACAGTATTCTACGAATATTTCAGGAGTTGCTCCTTTTGGAACGAGTAAAGATTCATTTCTCTCCTGCTCTGGTAATCTTTAAAATTCTTCATCAAGACCAACTTGCTGACTTGTTGAAGCTAAGTGGCGATTTGACACTGGTTTATCAGCTAGTATGTAAATTGGCTCAATCCCGTAGATGGTGCAATTTTAGTGTCTTCCACTTCATTCAATCAAATTACACGACAATGAATTCAGTTGTTCTGATCGAGGTAAGAAATGAGTACCTACTTACGTAAGTGAAATCATGAGCCATTTTTTGACTGTATAAGTACAACAAAGTAAATGCTAAAGCGAAGTAAATACTGGTTGCTAAGGACGCACAACTGAGTACAACTCGAAGAAACGAACAGCAATCGCATTTTGGTCAGATAAAATTTGAACGGAGATTAGACAAAATTTGCTATTCACACTCGTGTTTTTGATTTTTCATAGGTCCAACCCTTAAGTTCTCATAGGGAGCGAACGGTTGGTCCTACAGAGCTCTGGATGCTCTCATTTGATTCTAAAAATTCACTACTATTTTAAATTGCTGGTAAAGCAATACCATAATATCAACATTTTTTGAGCTAGGGCGTTTTGAAAATTTCAACATTTATTTTTCAACCCTTACAAGCGACCGACATCAACCAAAAGCTTTGTTTCACAACTAGACACCAAATGGAGCCCACAAACCAAATTTCATCAAAATCGGTCCATGGTAGGCGTTCGGCGGACGGGGGACGACGGACGGCCAAATTTTTATTCGATTTTTAGATTCTTCTAAAACATTTTGAGGTGGTGGGGGGGTGAAAATGTTTTTCTTGGTTGATTCCAAAGGTTCATTAATGAAAATAATAAACCTAAATTAGGTGAGTCATAAAAAGTTTGTGATAATGCGATGATTATGATAATGTGATGATGTTAAGATTTTATGATGATGTCATAATTTAATTATGTCAAAAAAAGTTCAGATTCGGTTGGAATTTTTAACTCCTTGGTTGCACCGCAACCGCTATGATATCAACTCCTGAGCTACTAAACACACCAATATAATTGTTATTATTTTTCACCAAATTCTTTCAAAATTTTAAATTTAATCACTTGAAATAGGTTTTATGAATAAATTACATGAAAAAATCAAATTGTGACTCATCAAGGAAGAAAAGCCGCATTGCATCTGTGCAATCTCATCGCCATGAACAAGTTGTTGGTCATTGCGAGCTCATTTTCAGTGGTCGTCGTGGAGTCTTTCACGAGGTCGCATTGTGACATCACGTGCGAACCCGACTTGAAGCACACTATGTGTATTTTTACAGTGAGATCCATCCCATTTCCTCAACAGTAGATAACTCACGGGAAGTGCACGCAGACTCCATAATTCCGCCTTAATTTATTTTTTATAGAGCGCAAATAAAAATTGTGAGAATTTGGCAATCACTCCGATCGATGAAATCAAAGAAGAAATACTTTTGTGGCACAACGATTTGAGATCGGAGTTCCTTGGGAAGATACCGGATACCCTCTACCCGCCTGGCACTTCACTCAAAATGCTGGTAGGTGCATACCTACAGATGCTATGTTACATTTCGCAAATAATAAATAATGTTATAGTGATGAAATAGAATAGAAAGAGTAGTAATAAAAAATACTAATATTTATAAATACTACATATTTATAAATAATAAAATAGGATAGTGATAAAATAGAAAGAATAGTCGTAAAATGTTGTAGTTCAAATTTCAGCCAAAACAGCTTTTATCAACAAAAAATGCTTTCTTACTGAATTTTAAAAATCTTGAATTGCCAGTTTGACGTGCTTCTTCGTAAAATTTATATGAGGATTACAATTTGGCAGATCCTGTGTTTTTCGATGACCATTTAACGATATTCCAAAAATTATCGCTTTCCTTCCAATTTCGGGCAGTTTAAACATCAACTTCATTTTCTAGCAATGTTTCTCAGTATCTTCAATTTTTTAAGATGAGTCATATTTTTGAGTTTTTCAAGTCAAAACGATAGCTTGGTTGAAGCGATGTAGTGCATATTTTTGACTAACGGGAAAGGTTTACTTTTCAAGGTAGATATTTATATAAATTGGAGCTCTTCAATATAAAATTTGCGATGCGATGTGAAAATAAGTTTAAAAAGTTCATTATGCCATATTTTAAAAGCCTTGAGTTGTTTCCATGGGAAAAATCAATTATATAATAAAATAATTTCAAACTTACGATAACCTACAGTCTGCGTTCTAAAAATGTTGGAATAAAGTACCAGAATTTGATGTTTGTTTTAAGAAAAAAGCAATTAATTTTCGTTCGTGTCTACAAATTTAAAGTTAACCCGAAAATTTAAATGTCCCGTTTCAGAGGTGGGATAGCGAATTGGCTCAAATGGCTTCTCGATGGGCATCCCAATGCGAACCAACTAACGATCGCTGTAGAAGACTTTGTGAGTTTCTATAACGTATAAATCGTACAGAAACATCTTACCTCATTGAAACAAATTACGTGTAAATTGCATGTATTTAAACCCATACATGGGGCAATCAAGAAAACGAAAGAACAAAGTGTACATTACAAATTAAGAAATTTGAAAAAGCGGGTTTTCAGGCTATCGTTTTAACTTATTTATCTCGATACATTAGAAATCATGTAAGAAATGTCACAGATCTGATTTGAGAATTGTTTACGTTCTATTCTAGTCTTATTGTAGTGATAATTGTTGTCTAAAGGTGTTCAAATAAAATAAGAAGTTACAAATTATACTTGTAGCAGACGAAACGTTGCTCACACTCCATTCTCGTCTCTCGTTTGTGGTGAGAATCTTATCTAAATTAATGTGTTATCAGTCAAATATAATTAAGTTAATGTGCACGAAGGACAAGACGTTATTGCCAGAAACTGAGAGAGAGAAGTAAGAAGAAACTTTCACAGAGAAGTCAAAGTTTAACTCCAAATTTCCCAGAAACCTAATAAATAAGATCGTACAGTGAATGAGGTTTTCAACTGAAGAGCCTCTGCATAAGCTCATAGTTTGCTCAATTCTTCAGCATCTTCAGTTTGATCTTGGACTTACATATAATGACCCATCAAAGTGGATGTTGGGAAATTAATGGGGAATGAACGATGATTTTCAAAAGTAGAAGCAAAAATGGACAAAGAAATGAAAAAAAAAAACATATTTGTCCTGAATCCTGTTAATTATTGCTGCAACATATAGCCAAAATTCATTAACTATAATGGTAAAATGTAATAATTTATTGTGAGGAAATCTAAATATCGATCTCCAGTTTGATCCAGTTCTCAAGAAATAATCTTTCTCCAGCTAGATTCGAAGTTGGGCAGAACGTTGGCCTCCAGATCGGAAATGAACATCCGCCTAGCTCGCTGCAGACGTTCGCTGAGTGGGCTAAACCCATGGACCCCAAATATGGTGGATCGAGACGACTGGGGACGTTGAGTAAAAGGTAGAGTCATCCTAATAAATGTTTGTATTTCTTTTATAATGGAAAATCTGCCTGGGTACTTGTTTCAATGGGGCTTAGACACTTTTTTCAGTCTTGGAAGGATGGAGTATTGTTGTGGAGTACTAGGTATTCTACATTTCAACATGAATCATCATTAAATTAAATTATAAATACAATTATTGTACGAGGAAAAATCACAATCTAACTTTATTAAATAAAGGAAAATTTTTCCTGTTCCTCTATCAAAAGCCTTAATCATACATGTGCTATCAATCAGCTGATGTCTACTGAAGAAGCAGTAGGAATAGGTTCGTTACACTTCCCCCCACTCAGGCTCAATCGTTGCTCCTACAATCGTAAGGTACACAGTTTTTACAGGCTGCAGCTTTTTCACATCCATCACCATCTTCGTACCACAAAGTCTTCGGGAAGTTGTTGATCCGCATAATACGCTTTACTACGAAAGGCCCTTTTACAACTGGATTTGTCTCCTTTGGTCCACACTGTACTGTACACTGTACTAAAACTTTTCTTCCTTCTTCATACTCCGTAGGTTTTTGAGGACGTCACCTGTCCAATTGGAGCTTCATTATTTGTTCATAGTTGTGAGGGGTGCACTCTTTCTCTTCCACATCATTTTCCGTGATTCCAAAGTGACTATCTGCCGCAAAATCGCTTTTGTCTTGAAAATTTTATATTTTGGAGAGCAACCGATCGCAGTGCAATGGGATCGGTTAATGTGGTTAACTGCTGCTTTAAGACAGCACTTCCAACCTCCTCTGATGTTTGGGTACGATGCAAAAAATTGTTATGACACTCTGACTTGTGTTAAAAAGTGAATTTAGTTTAAATTGGCAAACATTAGAATATGAACTAGTTTGACTTAGACTTATAATTTACTAGGGTAACAATGAGAAGGTGAGATTGAGAGGGCGATTGCGGACCGGCTCGGAACCGTTAAAACGACGTTGATGAAAACTGATAGAATGATTAGAGTTTGGTAGGTAGGTGGATCTTCCTACCTTGAAACCGTTAAATTTGTAACTGTTACAATCGTTTGAGAGAAAGGTGAGGTTAGAAGAGAAATAAGCAGAGTTTTGATCTAGATTGGGCGAATGTGGTACCTCGAGAGGGAATTATGTACACACAGGTGAGTCTGATCTTGACAAAAATTGGCGAGATGAAGGGAAGCCGGAGCCCTTCATCTCGGCTGCTAAATGTGGACACCTGGCTCTCTGAAAGAAAACGTACACCTGTGGTTTATTAGAAAATATGACGTATGTAAGGAGGAATTCATGACCCTTCTCCCCATGAATCAAAGACATATACCTAATAATCGAAACCTTTTTTGTATATTATTTTCAATAATTACCACGGACCGATTTTGGTGAAATTAGGTAGGCCTATATGGGCTCCATTGGGGTCTAGTTGTGCCCCGAAGGTTTTGGTTGATGTCAGTCGCTTTTAAGAGTTGAAAAAAGAGATGAAAATTTCAATAAGCCCGATTTCAAAAGCTTTCGATATTATTAAGGTATCGTTTTTTTATCAATTTAAAATAGTATTAAATTTTTAGAATCGGATGAGACCACTCAGAGCCCTGTAGTACGAACCGTTCGCTCCCTATGAAATTTTAAGGGCTGGCCTTACAATAAATAATAAACAGTAGTGTGAATCGCAAAAGTGGCCTAATCTCCTTTCAACTTTTAGCCGAACAAAATGCGATCGTTGTTCGTTTCTTTGAGATGTACTCGGTGTTGCGTCCGTAGCAGCCAGTAATCAAATTTCCTAATGAAGGCGCCCACGACTTCCATTTCTTCGTATTGAGTGTGAAGCGTCTATTTCTTCAATATAAAATTGATTGTGAAATGAAAATATGATTGGTAGTTGGTGACAATGGCAAAGCTGTGTTCTTTGCAGACAAGTGGATACAGAAAAATAATAAACCTTTGTGTTATTTGCAGCGTTTTTTGTTTATGTTTGCAGGAAAATTTTGGAGCGATTTTTTCAGTTGATTTCTGTTGACACGTACTTGATAGGATGCGCCGAAGCCACCTACAGCAGATCTGACCTCAAACATCGACTATTAGTGTGCAACTACGCGCCAGCTGCGGAAACTGACATGACACAACTTTACGAAGCAGCACGTAAGTAAGGACTATTTATAATGAAATTTCCGTAACTTCAAAGTGAGATAGTAAGTGTGATGTTAAGAAACTGGGAATAAACAATGTGGTGTAGGAATGAACCAAAAAGTGATAAGTATAAAATATATCATGAGATTTATATTACACAATATCAATGCACTTCTACAAATCATCCCGTTCAAAATGATATACTTTCTTTAATCAAGTACTGACCGGTTTTAACTTCTAACTAATTTACAAATAATTCGCGATAATTGGATTTGCAGTGGCCATAAGAGAAGCATTTTTGATAAAAAGTAGACGGATGGAATTGGAAAAACTTCGGAATTTCATTCACGACATTTACGAGGACAGCAGTTTCCTCCAATCAGCCGATTACGACTCCGACCTTAATTGGCTCGGATCGGATTCGAAATTCGGACAAAGGACTCTCACGGATGAGGACCGAGAAGGATCTGGAGTTGACGACGATTACTGTAAAATAAATTGCAACGGAGCTCGGCACGTCATGTGCACTTCTGAGAAGGTGAAGAGCATTTCACTTTTATTTATGAAAGTCTTACTGTGTGACGTCCTAAAAAGGTAATCAGATCAATTCCCCACTGACATGAGAAAAACACAATATTCATGATCATTATTACAAATAATACAACATATAAAATGACCAGTACAAATTTTGAAAAAATGAAGTTGGCTGTAGAAATAGTTATCAAAAGTGAAGTGATAACTTGAACAACAAATTTGTAATAAATGGAGTTGTTATATACCGATTCTGACGGCGATTTTGCTATACAACGACTAGGTAATGGCCAGATTTCGCCTAAATTTGGAGGTCAACCATAATCTTGAACAAGGATGTCCTTCGAAGACAGAGCAACATTTTTCAGCCCTGTAGGAAATACTAGGTAGGTTCTTTTTAGTTCTTTGGCGAATAAGTCTTGGAAGTAATTTTGCCTGCTTACACGCTTGGGACCCAACCTACCTCCCCATGTCCTCTCCTGGCTGGGGTACTTGCCCAATGAGGAATTTTTACGTTCATCCACAAAACTATTGAAATTCATTTTATTCAGTTAATTTGTTAAATTTTGTTTGAAGGAAGGATCTCCTTCGTGTAATGTTGAGAGGTGGATCGATGAGTCAATCTTGAAAGATTGTGTGGTTAATAAGCTGAACGACTTGAGAAACACTATTGCTGGAGGATTACCTCCTTTACCGGAGGCATCGGACATGCGTATGATGGTCAGTCTTTCAAATATCTGTGATTCAGTACTGTCCGTAGACTAGTAGTTCTTGTTTATTAAGAAGGACTCGATATTATGGACGGTAGGGTGATGGCGACCTATTGGAATGGTAGATTCCTAGGCAAGTTCCATTAGTATCTCAGGTGTTTGATTTTGCTAAGGATATCATAGATTCACGCTCCTGATTTTAATGAGACAATTAGTCCAATACCGTAAACTGGGGTGAGAAAGAGCCACCTACTTCATGTTCTTCGGCCCTTTTTTGCATCCTAGCGGCGAGTGGTGGACCTATAAAACCTTTCATGGGTAAACGCTCGACTCGTAGCACTTTTGGATTCTTTGTACCTTGACACGTTTGACATCAAATTCTGAGGGGTTGAACAATTTTTTTCTTATTGTCAACGTAGGTACCTTATTAGAGAATTTGTCGTAACCAGCATGTTGAGTACAGGAGGCGAGCGCTTTCGATGTAAGGTCATCGCCACCAGGCCGTAGAGAGAGTACAAATGCCCCTTTATTGATTCCTAAAATTGCCTTAAAGTGACTTTAGTTATTTCTCTACGGCCTGATGATGTCCTCACATCGAAAGCGCTCGCCTCCTGTATTCGACTTGCTGGGCCAATAAGGTACGTTGACAATAATTGTAATCCAATAACTAGCGGTACTAACCCCATACATTTAGTAGGTACCAATTTTTTTCTTGCTCGATTCCAAAGGTTTATTGAAATACATCTCAAAAAATACTAGGTTGCCATTTTTGACATGGATATGTCTTAGTTCTGGGGGTCATTCCAAAACTTTCGACACACAAACAATGCAACGTTTTTTTCTGATGCTGTTGAACGTAGGAAGCTGAAATTTGAGAGGCAGGGTCAATCGATACATACATCTATACATCATCAAAGTTGATGATCACTGATCAACTGAGTGAGCTCCAAGGCCATTTCCTCTCCTGTTGAACGCAGGAACTAACTTCCTCATTTTCCACCCCACAAAAATCGTTCACCACTCATTGGAAAGCTCTCAATTTATTAAACATGGTACATGGTCCCTAATATGAATGTACCTGTACGGAAAGCTGAATTATGCGCATGTTTACTAACATGTGATCGTGAGTAACAAATGAGATGTCAACATGATCGTGAGAGGAAAATAGGTATCGTCATCCAACTGATCCCTTTGAAGCGTTACGGAGGCAGGATCAATAGAGAATGCTGAAGGCGCCTGAGTGGGCACTGATCAGCTGAGTGAGCTCCAAGGCCATTTTCTCTCCTGTTGAACGCAGGAAGCTGAAATTTGAGAGGCAGGGTCAATGGAGAATGCTGAAGGCGCCTGAGTGGTCACTGATCAGCTGAGTGAGCTCCGAGGCTTTCCTTTGATTCCTTGTAAAAACGCTGCAAATTATTACAAAAAGGTTTATTATTTTTCTATATAGATCACTTGTCTGCAAAGAACTCGGCTTTGCCACTGTCACCGCGTACCTACAGCGATCGCATTTTGGTCGGCTAAAATTTGAACGGAGAATAGGCCTCTTTTGCGATTCACACTCGTGTTTCTGATTTATCGTACGTAAAACCCTTAAGTTCTCGTAGGGAGCGAACAATTTGTACTTCAGAGCTCCGTAGTCTCTAAAAATTCAATACTATCTACTAAATTGATGAAAAATTGGTTGCCTGTAAAGTCGGTATACGGGCGAAAGTTTTATTACGTGACAACGACTTTGAGTAGTAAAATAATTTTAATGTTAATATTCATTCGTATAGTAGGAAGAAGGATAATATTATTATTATAATAAATTTTTTTATAATAATAATAATAACAGGAGAGAAAATGGCCTCGGAGGTCACTCAGCTGATCAGTGACCACTCAGGCGCCTTCAGCATTCTCCATTGACCCTGCTTCTCAAATTTCAGCTTCCTGCGTTCAACAGGAGAGAAAATGGCCTTGGAGCTCACTCAGCTGATCAGTCACCCTTCAGGCGCCTTCAGTATTCTCCATTGACCCTGCTTCTCAAATTTTAGCTTCCTGCGTTCAACAGGAGAGAAAATGGCCTTGGAGCTCACTCAGCTGATCAGTCACCCTTCAGGCGTCTTCAGCATTCTCCATTGACCCTGCTTCTCAAATTTTAGCTTCCTGCGTTCAACAGGAGAAAAAATGGCCTTGGAGCTCACTCAGCTGATCAGTGACCACTCAGGCGCCTTCAGCATTCTCCATTGACCCTGCCTCTCAAATTTCAGCTTCCTGCGATGAATAGGAGAGAAAATGGCTTTGGAACTCATTCACCCTCTCACTCGCTCTCATTGTGAGCGCATAACGTG
The DNA here is from genome assembly GCA_009739505.2 of Apolygus lucorum. NCBI lineage: Eukaryota > Metazoa > Arthropoda > Insecta > Hemiptera > Miridae > Apolygus > Apolygus lucorum. The sequence continues at coordinate 38,799,906 of CM019178.2, forward strand.
AGCGGAGCGTAACGTAGTTTCTTGAAGTGTCACCCGGCAAACCAATTTATAAGACGTTGTCACGTCAAAAACAATACCTTTATATCGAAATTTTTTGAGCTAGGACGTTTTCAAAATTTCAACCCTTTTTTCTGTTGTTGTGTGGGGGGGGGGGGGGTTAACTTTTTTTTTCTTGTTCGATTCCAAAGGTCCACTATTGAAAATAATAATCCAAAACAGCTACCATTGCAAAACATTAATAGTATTTACGTTCTTTAAACGAACCACTTATGACAATTAGGTAATTTGTGAGCAAAAAATAAGTTGTAACGCGAAAAAGTTGAAAAATTATGTTATTAACTTCTGCGCAGAAATGGGATGAGGAGTTGGCAAATCTGGCGGGGAAATGGGCCCTCCAATGCTCGAGCACCCCTGATAGCTGTCGTGACGTTGGTACGTAAGTAGGTTTCGAGTGATGGCAGACCAAGCATACCTTTTCAGTGTCAGTTTCAATAAAAGTGAATCTAGGTTAAAACCAAAAATTCTGGAAATAATGCAGATTTAATTTAAAGTTCATTATGTCCAAAGACTTTGCTTACAGAAAGGTTTCCCGTCAATCAATTGGTGATGGTGGGAGTCTCAACGGAGCTCGAAGACGAATCTCACTGCCCACTCTTACTGGAGGGTGTGTCACGATTGATTTATTTGCTGGATGACAATGTGATCCAATCTTATTCAGTAGCCTCGTGAGTTAGCTTGCTTTGATACATTGCATGTCAATATCCACATAGGTACATGGAATTGTGTTTGAAGGGTGCTAGTGCTCAATCTTCCATTGAGGTTGTTGAAGGTTTGGTTCCTTATGCTAAGTGTGTATTCGATGACCAGGGATGACTTCCTCCGGTTTCTGACTCAAGCAATCTGGTCGAGGAGCGCGTATGTTGGCTGCGCTGAAGTCCTTTTCCGTCTTCCACCGACTGGCGAGATGACTCTCGCGCTGAAACACAAAGATGCCCATTTGGAGCAGTTTTCCAGCTTGGTTTGCAATTTTGGCGAAGGAGGTAACCTGTTTAATCAGCAGGTTTACCAACCGGGCGACAGCTGCACCAACTGTCCTCAGGGAACTTCCTGCACGGATCCTGTATACCGTAACCTCTGCGTCGGCGACTCTCCATAGTAAGGACTATTGGCTTTAACTGAGCGGTTTGTAGGTATGTCATTGAGTTGAGGAGTGGTGTCCACATCTTTCACTGACCTTACGGCCTATTTAAGACAGTTGCGATAGCCGGATAAAATATTATAAAGCCACACCCTCAAATCGTTATTACTTCGACTAAGCGGACTAAATTTGCTCTGGTGCAGCGCAGCAAGAGAATTTACGGGGTACTCGAATAAAGATCTTAGATTAGTAAGAGTACTTTGCTCCAGAGTCTGCCAAGATATTGGAAACATTGTTTTCACTTTTCAGCGTTAATAAAGAGTCTTCCAATATCAAAAATTTCAAACCATTCTACGTTTTAGACCTGACTGAACAATTTTAGTTTCGTGTCTGTCTGTCAGTAGATCTTTGTGTACGCAAATTCTTGTAAAGGGCAGAACTATACGAAATTACTGTCCGATTTTGATTAAATTTGTAGGGATTGTGTGGGTTGGTGTACAGATGGTCTCCTATGAAAATTATTGCTCCCATATTGATGCCTGACTTATTGTTTGCCTCTGCGCGTATGCAACGTGAATTCCTTGTAACAGCTTTAACTTCTATACATACATAGAGTATGTATGTTGTTCTATATTTCTCGTCTCACTAATTAATACACAACTAATACTTTGATGACCCAAGCCAACCTCAAGGAACGCTATCGGGCGCCAGAGGATTGGACGAAGACTCTGGTTACAACCTAACGGCAAACTACTGCAACATCACTTGCGAAGGGAAACCGCACGTCATGTGTGGACCTGTGGTTAGTATTATAATGTATCTGTCCATGTATCGATCTATGTGTACCTAAGTATCGTATCCGGGATTTTCTTAGCTTTCCTCGAAAGTGTCCTCTGAGAGTAGTATTAAAACCAATCTGCAGGGGTTGGAAGGTGTAGGAGCGAAAATAAACGCACACTTTTTGAAACATTTTTTGTCAGTAAAGAGCTCAATGAATAGAAACCTGTTATGTATCAATTCAGTTGTTAAAATTCCTTTCATCTAGCATACTTCCGAAAAGCAAACGAAGCTATTTCATTAGGCTCAACATTTTTAAAATGGAAAATAGTTCCTTTGGCTAGAATTTATGGATAACTCTTTAAAGGGTAATTTTTGGAATTCTTTTCAAAAGGTAATTTTGGAGTACTCTTTAACAGGTAATTTTTGGAGTACTCTTTAACAGGTAATTTTTGGAGTAAATACTCTGTAAAGGTAATTTTGGATTACTTTTTACTGAGTACTTTTTGGAGTAAATACTCTTTGAAGAGTGATTTTTTGAGTACTCTTTAAGGGGTAATTTTTGGAGTAAATACTCTTCAAAGGGTTTTTGGGGTAAATAATCTTTATAGAGCAATTTTTGGAGTAAATAAACTTTAAAGGGTAATTTTTGGAGTAAATACTCTATAAAGGGTAATTTTTGGAGTATTTTTCAAAAGGTAATTTGGGAGTACTTTTTAAAGGGTACTTTTTGGAGTAAGTACTATTTAAAGGGTGATTTTTGGAGTACTCTTTAATGGGTAATTTTTGGAGTAAATACTCTTCAAAGGGTAATTTTTGGAGTAAATACTCTTCAAAGGGTAATTTTTGGAGTAAATACTCTTTAAAGGGTAATTTTTGGAGTACTTTTCAAAAGGTAATTTAGGAGTACTCTTTAAAGGGTAATTTTTGGAGTCCTCTTTAATGAGTAAGTAATTTTGGGGTTACTGTTTAAAGGGTAATTTTTGGAGTAGTCCTTGAAAGGTATTTTTGTAGTGCTCTTTGAAGGTCACTTTTGGAGTACTCTTTGAAGAGTAAATTTTGGAGTAAGTTATCTTTAAAAGGCAATTTTCGGAGCACTCCTTAAAGAGTAATTTTTGGAGTACTCTTTATAGGGTAATTTTTGGATTTCTCTTTTTGTTCTCCTTGATCGCTGATTTTGGATTATCAAGGGTAAAAAGTGGGTTTTTAAGTCTAGCAAAATTTACCGAAACTTCAATTTGACGAGCTCTATGGTATCAATGAGTATCAATCTTCTGAAACGAGTAGCCCATCAATTTAATATAGAAATTATCAAGGCTATAGTAAAGTAAAACTTTGGTGTGTCGTAGGTGGAACCAACATCGTGCAATAGAATACAAATGATGGACGACTCAGTGTTGAGAAAATGCATCGTTTCTTCCTTGAACGGGTTGCGAAATAGAGTTGCGGAAGGGAATTTTTCATTGCCCACCGCGGCGGACATGAGAATGTTGGTAAGCGTATCACAGAGTAGGTGTATCACATTCTAATTGAAATAGAGCTAAAGATTCATTTAAATAGGTACCTATTAGGGGTTGAACTTCAGGCCTTTGAACACGGAATGAGTGTTAATTAAGTAAAAATTCCATCCTGTACAGAATGCTATTGTGCTGGATTTCATTTCTGCTGCAGATGATCCAGGGAACACTAGGCAAAAACTAGTCCGAGCATTCTTGTCGAAAAAAAAGGAATTCTTTGCTAATAATATCACCTATAATAATGTTTAATCTTCGGCAGATTTGGGATAGAGAGTTGGCGGATTTAGCTCGACGGTGGGCTGCCCGGTGCCCTGAAGGGATTGACGATTGTCGTGATGTTGGTGAGTCCTCCTTCAGATTCAGTCAGATTGATAAGATCGTAAGTGAACCTGAGAATGAATGTCAAGCAGATAATTACCTAGATAGCTACACATTAAAACTTGCATTCATCATCTACACTCTCAGATTTGTTTCCAGACAGGTTTCCGGTGAATCAAATTATGATGCACCACGTTTCAAGTGAGATTCACGATAAATCTCGTTGCGCCGACCAAATGAAAGCGCTGGCAAATCTTTTGACGACTCTCACGCCGAATTTTATAGGAAACTATCAACTTTCCGAGTAAGTACAATATTAGCCAGTTCATACAACATATGTACTTTGGAATTTACATATTTAATTCAACCCTTTCCAGATTTATTTCAACCTTTCAAAAATTCAGTTAAACCTTTTACAAATGCAATGGAACCTTTTACAAATTAAATTCAACCTTTTAAAAATTATATTCAACTCTCCACCATAGGGGATGGTGTGATAAATGATCAATGATAAATCAAATTATAATTCCAAAATAAACCAAATGCTGTGGGATTTGTTAAAAATACCCGAGAAAGTTCTTTTAGACGCTAAAGGACATTCTTCCAAATCCGGGTAAACAACGGGGGCCAGGCAGAAGAAATACCTACCCATTTTTTTTTCTCGGGATTTTCTGGTCTGGAAGATGCTTACAGCTATTTGTACTTGTGCAGATATGTTATTCCTTTCTGAAGAATAATGTTTGAAACAAAAGAATAGGCGGTAAGCACCATGTGGTCAAGTGACGAAAAAGCCAGACTTTGGAAGTAAGGAATCCACTGCAGACCAAGCTGAAAGAAGATGGCAATGAAGACAAAAGGATCCATACAATGATAATGGAAAGCTTTTCAGGGAGAACTGACTGATAGAAGCCCAGAAGGAAGAAACCTCTCATTGGATGGGCGTGATATTCGAAAATGATTGAACTTTCACTATCGCATACCTCCTCTAACTATTTATAAGCCTAGGACATTGTAGGTAGCTCGAGAAATGAACTTGATAATCACCCTTAAGAAGACCATTCGAGTTTGCTTCCATGAGGTCTAAAGAGTTTAATATCCAGAAGATGGCTTTGGAATCTCGAATATTGATGTATAGAACTACGAATAGTGGACTTAGTTTTCTTCTTCCCCCGAGGTTTTCATAGGTCACATCTTCTGTTTCAGTCAGGATCCTCTACGCCTTGTGACTCAGTCCATTTGGTCCAAAAGCCACCGCATTGGTTGCGCAGAAGTCCTTCTCTTCCGAGGATGGGGACTCGACAAAGACTATCCGATGCCGGACGACTTCGACGACCACTCGTCTCAGCACTCCAGCTTGATATGCAACTTCGGCGAAAGAGGTAATTGGCCGAACGAGCCGGTTTATCTAGCCGGACCACCGTGCTCTCAATGTCCCGCGGGAACGACCTGCGCTGGATCTCTGTCCCCAGAGTACGCACCATACCCTAAACTATGCGTTGAACAAAAATCTTCCCCTTCATAATACAAAACTGAAGTTGACAACGTTTTGTAATAACTCTGTTCTTTTCTGACTCTATTAACTCTAATATTTGTTATACCTCCTCATACTTACAGCACCTCATATCACTCATACGCGTTCATTATTGGTGCCTCGGTGGTCTCAGGATCTGGCCAGAGATCACTTGCAGATATCAACGCTGCCAAAATGCAGAAATATGAAGTTGACGCACTATTAGAGGTGGCAGCAGCTCTTGCCAAAATACAGATCTTACAGAGAACATACATTAAATAAAGGTGATTGGGGCAATGATTTCCTGGCGTGAGATACGGCTCGCAAGTCAGCCAAGGATCTGGTACGAGCAGCTACCCATTTTTCATCCTGGAATGGCAAGATGAACGTTTATCTGGTCTTCATTCAAGGCTCGACGACGTGACATGGCTTGAGCAAGTATGTCCCGTAGGAGAGGAAAAGCATCGTCTGATGGCGTAGCCAAAAGTGGCACTATCCCCTCTCCATCAACTCTGGGGTAAGCTAATTCAATCTTGTCCACCTCCTGACCTATCAGTCTAGCGTTTTTCAGAAAAATGTAAAAAATTAGGTTTTATTTTCGATAATGAACCTTTGGAATCGAGCAAGAAAGAAAAATTCACCGCCCTCCCACTCTAAAAATTTGATGGTCTAATCTTCGTTCAAATGTCCAATTTTCACTTTTTATTTCTTTCTCTTTTTATTGATTTTATTTGATCCCTCAAGTTGTTGTTTTCCTAGCAACCAAAAACCAAATATAATGATGCTTTGCTGGTAGGTTGTTTCTGTTTCAAAATAAACCTTGACCGAAAATATAGTTGGTAGGTAGTGGCAATGACAAAGCTTTGTTTTTGGCTGGCGAGTGATCTAGGTATACAGAATAAATAATAAACCTTTATGTAATAATTTGCAGTTTTTTTCCAATAGAGATTCGTGAGGTTCTTCAGCTACCAAGAACCAAATTTCTTCATGAATAAAAAGGCATAGATTACAACTCCCAGAACCTTGAGCGAAAATATGATTGGTACCTAGGTACTTTTGGTTTATTATTTTCAATAATAAGCCTTTGGAATCGAGCAAGAAAAAAATTTTCCATTTGGTTGGTGTTGAAATTTTCCAAAATGCCCTAGTAGGTAGTAGGTACCTATGGTTGGAAGGGAGAGATCTATACAGAAGTGAGATCTATACAGAAAATAATAAACCTTTGGGCAATGATTAGCAGCGTTTTTCACAAACCCTGGTCTGGTTTGTCATACCCTGTTTCCTAATTTGCACCATCGAAATCTAATAAATTTTTTGGGTGATGTTTGCTTGAATTTTTCTCTGATCAAAAACAGCTGTAATTGCTATCGGCTCCTGTAATAGGTCCACTCCACAGTTTGTTGTCGGCTCTGAAGACGAAAGAAGGTAGTTAGAAAGGCAGACTGATGAAGGCATTGATGAGTAAAAAATTGGAGCAGGTATGATAGGTGATGGGTAAAAACTATTTTTTTCAAGTTCAATGTGGTCAATAAAATGTAATCGATTATAAATAGTCTTGTCAAATTATTTTTCAAAATATTGCCTTTCTACTTTCTACTAAATTTTTCTTTCCTTACCTCCACCTTGCCAATACGTCTTACTTTCCTTATCTCCACTTGAGCATTAAAATCCACTTTCCTTACCTTCACAGTCATTGATTCACACTACTTTACTTACCATTAGCGATAAACTCTACTTTCCTCGCCACCATCTTGCCAATACGTCATACTTTCCTTATATTTACTGGACTGATGAAGAAAAATAAGTATTCTCTGTGAGGTGCGGGAGAAGGGAGACTAGTCGCGATAACGAGGCGAAAGGTGTTAACCGGACGCGTCCGACATCGCTTTTCTTTTCTATTCCGCCCCCGATCCCTCTCGTTTATTGGTAAGTTATACTAAACAAATCCTCCTTTTGCCCGCCTTTACATTTGATTTTCATTCTCCCTTCTCCCGCATCTCACATCTCTCAATAATTGAAATTTGCGTTCCTGAAAAAGTTGTAATAGAGGTTAATATTGAGTGGGAACAATTAATTTTTTGGTACCTAATCACTAGACTTCTCCAAAATCCCAATGATTTTTTTTAAAATTTTTAATCGAAAGAAGACCTCATCCCGAGAATTTTGACACCAGTCGCGACCTTCTAGCATGGAAAGACCTTTTTCTATGAAATTTTTTTCTATGATTTTCCTCCCACCTGAGCGGGACCCCCCCAGCCCACTGTGACGTCATAAACATCCGAAACTTTGAAAAATCATAGAAAAAGGTCTTCTCACGCTAAAAGGTTGCGGTTGGTGTCAAAATTCTCAGAATGAGATTTTAGAATTAATTAGATTTAGAATAAAAATAACAATAAACATTTGAGCATTGTCAGTCAGAAATAATTCATCATCGGTGAATACCATTAACTTAGAAAAAATAAGAAAAACAATGATTATGTTTATTGAAAAATAAAAATACTACAATACAAAATAGTTTGGGAAAACAATAATATGTTTGCTTTGGTGGATTTTTTTTTTTTCTTTCTTTTTTTCTTATATTATAGGATTTGGCATTTCACCGTCAATCCGGGTCTGCGAATACTATCCTGTAGGAATAACTTATATTATAAGGTCCCTCCTACTAATTAGGTACAGTGATACATACAAAATTTGAGACATTATAAGGGTTATCAAAACGGTTTTGGGTATCCCTTGTGTAAAATAGTAGGTATAAACTTCATTGTTGTTTAAAACATAGACTTAAAAAATTATTACGAATTTCAGAAAATTAAATGTTAACTAACCCTAGAATGGAAAGGCGGAGTAAACCTTACTCCTCACAGTATTGAGTAGGTTGTAAGGACAGAGTGAGACCACTGAACTCATGATGTCAAGATAGTGTTGCAAGTGCAGTGGTCGTGAATGGACGCTCCCCTTCCAAGTAGTGCGGTTTCTTCTAAAAGTCAGGGAGTAAAAATTAAATTTAAAAAAAAAATTAAATTAAATAAATATTAAAATTAAATTTCCGAAAACGGAAGCCTAGTGGAGTAAATAGTACTCTTTATTTCCGATTAGGGTACTCAAATAACAAAGGGTTTGTGATTCAGAAATATAACTTCTACCGAACAGAATCACCAAGAAAATCAACTAAACTGTCTACTTGAAAGAAAAAGAGTCATCACATCGTCAGAGAAACGATACACTATCACATTCTGGAAAGGCTGCTAGAAACCCATTTGAAGTAATCAAAGTCAAATCTTGCCCCAACAGCTGCCAGTTTGATATGTTGGAAATTAATGTTCATAATTTTGTTGCTTTTTAGCATCTTTGCATTTTCCTATCTTCTCATTGTTACTAAGTCACAGCGTAATATTTTCAATTTTGATATTTACATCAAAACTAGTTAAGCTACTAACTTAACTTAACTAAACTAGTTAAGCTAACTAGTTATTTTGATATTTACATCAAAACTAGTTACTTACCTACTTACATCGTTGTTAGTTGCTATTTTCTCCGAATCCATCACTTTTAAACGAAAAAAATGAGAACAAAATGGAGTACTTATTTGTAATTGGGAGTAAAAATTGTTCCATCTTTCCTTATAAGCCCTCTAGGGTTAACTCATATTACCAGGAGAGGGTTAAAACCAAATGAACTACAAGCCTGGTCAGAGCAGCGGATTTACACCGAGAGGAATTTTAGCTGATGGTCAGAAGGGACCCCGGAAGAAGCCCTGAGCCTTCCTTCCCCGAAACTTCCCTCCTTGAGTTGTCCTTCGAACCTCCACCACGCATGCGCCAACGCCGAGCCGACTCTCGACCAACCACAGACAGTCTTACAGCCAGTCCGCTCAGTTTAGTTTTTCTCAGTCCGGGGTGTCGTTTGTGTTGATTTCTCGGGAGTGCGAATGTTATTTCTGATTAGGCCGCCGATTTAATTTCCGCGGAGTGTGATGAGCAATTCGTATTATCGGTCGGTTCGCGAGTGTAGTGATTGTGATAAGTGAGCTGGATATCTGCGAACTGCAAGGCTAGGACCACCACATACCTGCTAGTACTAGTAGGAAACCTTCATGGAGCTTACGAATGATTTTCAATACAGGTACCTAGATCATTCCTATTCAACAGGTAGAAGTTACATTGCCGTAATCATTCTCAATCAAATTACGTTTTCCCCAGCCTAATTTTACATTGAAATCAAGCTTTTGCTCACTACTTTAGCCACCTTGAACGCGATTGATAGCCGTTATCATCCTCAATTTGTTCAACGGCGGTGTTGCCCTGGTGTTGATACCGACATCGTTGTCTTTTCACTGGGGTAAATCAAAATGACCTCAATATTACGCCTTTTTATTGTCAATATTGGTATGAGTATTATTACTAAAACGCGGCTTTTCATGGGCGAGTGGTCAGTGCGCAATTTCCGCATAAATCAAGCTTTCCAACGGGTGGATCACGATTTTTGTAGGTGGAAAACATACTGAGTAACATTTTGCTAGTAACTAGCAAATTTTGCTAGTAAAATAAAAATAAAATAAAAACGAGGTTTTGGCATGAATTTTCCTTCGAACATTCTTTATTATATTTGTTTGCTAGGAGGTATCGAGTGTGGGAACCAGGGGTGGTTGTGAGGTGGAATCGGAAGTTTTTTCGTGACGGTTCGCATTATATTTAATATAATACCTAATTTAGGTATTTGTGGTTAGTGACGATTCGATACTTTTTATATTTATTGATATCGATATTTTGTTTCGATATTTCCGATATTTGTATCGATATTTTTCTTGCGATATTATCGAATATCGAAAGGAAAATATTGATATCGAAAGAAAAAATTATCCGTCGTGATGGTTATATTCCTTCCCAATGTAATTTATCAATTTCTCCTAAAATTTAAAAAATAATAAAAAACCAAAATGAGTAGAAATAGAAGATGAATGTATTATATTACGTATTGATACAACTTTTAACGAGTAAAATTTGAACTGGCATTATATCGATAGAAAACGATGCAAAAACATAATATGTTCGATTATGTTAGCAATTCGATTATGTTTTGCATCTTTTTTTATAATATCTGTGATATCGATAGAATATCGAAAGAAAAATACTGATTCCACTGATATCGAATATGTTTTTGCATATTTTTAAAATTAATATCAGTGCTATCGATAAATTATCTAAAGAACAATATTGATTTCACTGATATCGAATATGTTTTGCATAATATGCAAAATGTTATTTTTTATCAATATTAGTGGTGTCGATAGAATATCGAAAGAAAAATACTGAATAAAATATTATTCGAATCTTAATTAACGAATTATCGAATATTATTCGATATCAGTGAAATCAGTATTTTTCTTTCGATATTCTATCGACACCACTAATATTGATAAAAAATAACATTTTGCATATTATGCAAAACATATTCGATATCAGTGAAATCAATATTGTTCTTTAGATAATTTATCGATAGCACTGATATTAATTTTAAAAATATGCAAAAACGTATTCGATATCAGTGGAATCAGTATTTTTCTTTCGATATTCTATCGATATCACAGATATTATAAAAAAAGATGCAAAACATAATCGAATATTATTCGATATCAGTGACAATGTCACATCAATATTTTTCTTTCGATATTCTATCGATATTAGTGATATCGATATTTTTCTTTCATTGGTTGTACTGCACCTTCACTTACCTACTCAGAACAAATATTGTGGAGATATTGGAGATAGTACCATCGCTTCACTCTATACAGGGTGTAAGCTTTACTGGTCTGCCGTACTGCAATTCTACGACTAATTTTCAACAAAAAAAAATGTCTTAGGAATTTTCTTTTAGGGGCCTCATTTCCTAGTTATTTTAATTTTAAGATTTTTTTCGTGATTTTGACCTTGCGTCATTAAATTGGTCATAACTCCTTCAATTTGCTGTGGTAATTACAATCTGATGACACCGTTGGAAAGAGCATCAAATTTCCTATCGGATAAATTCCTTACCTTTTCTTTGAGTCAAGGTTTAACACATGACAAAACCCTCTGAAAAGAAATCTTTACGTAAATTGGGACACCTCGAATTTTTTCAATCGCAAATTGAACTTTGGTAGAAACTGCGCCAGCATCTCAGCTTTCACAGTTCCCCAAATTTCTCAAAATTCACTTTTCAGAGGGCTTTTTCATGTCTTAAACCTTGACTAAAAAAAGGTAAGGAATCTGTTCGAAAGGAAATTTGGTGCTCTTTCCAACAGTGTCAACAAATTGTAATTATTACAGCAAATTAAAGGAGTTATGATCAATTTAAAGACGTAAGGTCAAAATCACGAAAAAAATTTTGAAATCAAAATAATTCGGAAACGAAGCCTTTAAAAGAAAATTATATGAGAAATTTTTTGTTGCAAATTAGTTGTAGAATCGACTCCTGCAGTGGCAGACTAGTTAGGCTTACACCCTGTTTACATTGTGACGTGAATATTTCTGTCTGCACTTTCGTATTCTTTCTCGTGTTTTTCAGTCAATAAAAGGCGAAAACAAGGCTTTGAAGTTATCTTGTCTCTCGAGTGAACCAACTAGTTTCGAAGATTCCGAAGTTCTTTTTCGTATTGGTTTATTATTTTCAATAATGAACGTTTGGAATCGACCAAGAAAAAACGAAATTTAACCCCTCTTCAACATTTTATGGTTTACGTTTCGAGTTACATAGAATCCAAAAATTGCACTTTCCTAGTTACCATGGACCGATTTTGATGACATTTGGTTTATGGGCTTCATTTGGGGTCTAGTTGTGCCCCGAAGCTGAGGGCTAAGGGAGAAAAACGTAACTGAATAAACAAAGTTGCCCATTTTTCGCCGGCAATTATTGTTTGATATTGATGTTTCCAGAAACAATCTTTTAGTTTTTCAACTCCCTAGGCAGATGCATAATAAACTTCAAAAATCCTAAAAAATCGCTAATTTAGGTAACATTTTAAAAGTTTTAGCGCCTGCAATTCAGCGAAATACTGACCCGGAACGAGGAACGAACAGCGACCGACACATTTTTTTTTGGTCGATTCCAAAGGTTCATTATTGAAAATAATGAATCAAAAACCGTGATACTTCAGAAATTGTTTTATAATGAAGAAAAATGTCCATGGATACAATTTTGAGATCGTTGCAATAACTAGGAATTTTTTGAAAATTTACTCAAAATTGAAACTGTGAATCGGTTGAGTTATTTTTTTTCGAAAAATTCGCTCATATAGTCATGCTACAAGAATATGACTAATTTTTAAATATCTGTGAGCTCAACTCACCGATTGAAGAGACTAGAGAAACCAGAGGGTTTACTGGACTCTTTGAACTAGAATTGTTAGCTGAAACAGCAATGAAATGAAATGAAATATGAAATAAGTTTATTTCCATGCAGACGGCAAAAAATGGTTCAAAACAAAATATATAATATAGTAGTGGAAACCACCCCCCTCATAGATCAACGATCTGTGCCAAGGGGGGGAGCTGCTCACCTAAACTTGTAACATAAATATGAGCTTGTAGTTATCTACTTAAATACTATAAAAAATATGTACAGTGAGATTTTGTTCAATAATGTTTAAGAAAATAATATACAGGGTGTCCCCGAAAACGTTCCCCCCCCTGCTAAAATCGTCCAGGTAGTGGTAAAAACAAAAAGTTTTTTTTGAATCTTCATGATTTTCCCAAGGATCTCAAATATGACCACGGTGCGCATTGCGCACGTGCGCAATCGTGCGCAACGCACACCAACTTCGTTTTTTCAAATAAGACCCCCCATTTTTTATTGCAGATTCGGATTCTACGTGAAATTTCATGAACATTTCATCCCTCAACCGATTTTTTTTATTGCGCGCAACCCGCTCAGTGCGCGCTCAAAGATGCGCAACGCAAGGTTTTGTCAAAATGTGCATGTACGAAGTACCTAAGTGTGATACATAATATTTTAGTATTTTTTTAAGCTGAATCACGTGGTGATGTTAGTTTCTTGATTTTACTGCATTTTTATCAAATTATCGACGAAAAATGAACTTTTTTAAAAGGAAAATTGTATTTTTTAAGGGCAAAACCACCCTGTCTACTAAAAAATTTTTTCCAAGATAATCGAAAAAAGATTTTCAAGTAGACAGGACGGGTTCTTCACGAGAAATTACAAAATTTGTAATTTCTCGTGAAGAACCCGTCCTGTCTACTTGAAAATCTTTTTTCGAGAGTTTTTTCGACTCTGTATTTAATACAGAGTCCTTGTGAAATTACTAGTGAAGAGTCCAGTGTAATAAACAATCGTTTTAACATGGATATGTTTTTTGGCTGGGGGTCAAGGAATTTTTCGCGGCACTTTTTTTTAAAAAAAAAAAAAAAATGCAACGCGGCAACCAGTAAACAAAATCATAGCTACATATCGGTAGCTATGAAGCAAGGTTCTCTAGAGTACTGCAATAAATTACGTGCGATCGGAGTTTTTTTTTTTAAATGAAAACATAAATTTCAATTTTTTAACAAGGACGAAGTTAACGGATGGACACAGAAGATGCGTAATGAGTAAAAATGCTATTTTCCTTTTAAAAAAGTTCATTTTGCGTCGATAATTTGATAAAAATGCAGTGAAATCAAGAAACTAACATCACCACGTGATTCAGCTTAAAAAAATACTAAAATATCATGTATCACACTTTGGTACTTCGTACATGCACATTTTGACACAACCTTGCGGTTGCGCATCTTTGAGCGCGCACTGAGCGGGTTGCGCGCAACAAAAAAATCGGTTGAGGGGTGAAATGTTCATGAAATTTCACGTAGAATCCGAATCTGCAATAAAAAATGAGGGGTCTCATTTGAAAAAACGAAGTTGGTGTGCGTTGCGCACAATTGCGCACGTGCGCAATGCGCACTGTGGTCATATTTGAGATCCTTGGGAAAAATCATGAAGATTCAGAAAAAAAATTTTGTTTTTACCACTACCTGGACGATTTTAGCAGGGGGGGGGGGGACGTTTTCGGGGACACCCTGTATATGTTGCACCGTAAGATGTAGGGAAAATTAAAACTTGTAGATGCTGGTGGTCATTGAATCTAATGAAGATGGTATTAAATGAATGGGGTTAGTTCCGCTAGTTATAAGAATAGAATTACTATTTACGTACCGTATTGGAGAATCCGTCGTAACCAGCAAGTCGAGTACAGGAGGCGAGCGCTTTCGATGTGAAGACATCATCTTCAGGCCGTCGAGAGCCTCTCTCGACGGCCTGAAGATGATGTCTTCACATCGAAAGCGCTCGCCTCCTGTACTCGACTTGCTGGTTACGACGGATTCTCCAATACGGTACGTAGATAGTAATTCTAATAAAGATGGTTCGGCGGAGATGAGAAATGAATGTACCTGTTTTTTAGATGTCAATCTGTTAATGGAGTGAGGGTTAGCTAGAGAGGGGGGAATTGATCGCAAAATAAATGGTAAATTATGATGTAGATGACAGGTAGTTGAGTGTAGACGACTGGGTGATGCGGATTTGACAGCTTGAGTGGTAAGCCTCAATGCATAGCTGGTTTTCTTCTGTTGGGCTTCCACTATATCAGGATGCTTGTGGAAATACATCAAGGCGTGCTTTATGTATAATTGTTTAAGGGTAAAAACTTTGCCCACTTCAAACAAATCAGCCCTAGGGAGTCTACGGGGTTTCTTGAGGAGAACCTTCAAAATTGATTTTTGCATTACTCTGACCGGTTCCAAAACACTGTTGAATGAACCCCACCTAAGTATACCAAAGTTCAACACTGACTGTACTAGTCCTTTGTACAACATAATTAGCGTGTTTTTAGATAAATAGTTTTGAATTTTATAAAATATATGAACGATTTTTTTTATTTTTGACAACTGATTTTCTTTGTTCCTTCCAGTCAAGATTTTCATCAATAATTATACCAAGGTATTTTCAAGAATAGGACTCATTTTAAATATCTGTGAGCTCAACACGCCGATTGAAGAGACTAGAGAAACCAGAGGGTTTACTGGACTCTTTGAACTGGAATTGCTAGCTGAAACAGCAGGTTCTTTGATGAGAGCGGAGGTACCTACCGACTAGGTACATACTCTAGACTCGCCCACTGCCCCCCCTCCCCCTCCACCACCGCCTCCCCATCGCCCGAGGGGGCCATTTTAATTATTACTCCGGAGAAGATCGCGGGGGCGATTAGAAGCGTGCGGGCGGTTATCGGGGGCGGCGCGGGGGCCGACGGTGGTGGGGATAACCGGAGGGGAGTCAAGCGGGGGCGGCTGCCTGTTGCACCCTCCGCCGACTGCCGCCTCCAGTCGCCCCGTTACCGCCACCGGAGCAGGAGCCGCTTGGTCAGCTCCCGGGCAACCGCGATCACCCCCGCGTGCTCTACGCCCGTGCGTTTTTGAGGTGAGCGCTCGAACCGCCAATCAATCAAAATAACCTCCAGGTTTATTAATGTTAATTAACCTGAACTACCCAACACAAATTTATTAATAATAAATAAATAAATAAAATTTTAAAAAATGGAACAAAAATGGCCAACAGCTGTGTTTTTTAGGGGAGCTTCATGAGCTTGGGAAAAGTAAGTTTTCACAGCTGAAATTCGAGTAAGTAATAAAAACGACAAAAATCAGAGGGTAACTTTAATATTATCAACCAAATATTACTCCAAGAATTTGCACAACCTACATCAAAATTTATAATAAACCTACATAGAAGTAAAATTATTAAGGAAAAATAGTAAAACAGAATCAAAATCTTGAAAAATTGGATCATTGTCTGCTTACAACTGCTGCATTTGGGGGATGCTTTATGAATTTGGAAACAGACTGTTTTTAGAGATAAAATTAATAAGAGTACCTTAGTTATAAAAAAAACTACACAAAAAACTACACAAATCAAATTGTAATTTTTAAAAAATATCAACCAAAACTTTCACCAAAAATTGCACATCCTGCTATAGTCTCAAAATAAAATTATGTAAACGTTGCATTATTAATAAAAAAATTAAATAAAACAGAGTCAAAATCGAAGGAAATTGGAACAAAAATTTGCTCAAAGTTGCTTATTTGATTATTAATAAAAAAATTGAATAAAACAGAGTCAAAATCGAGGAAAATTGGAACAAAAATTTGCTCATAGCTGCTTTTATTTAGAGGTGTCAATCAAAATCGTTGAAAAATTGTAAATGAGTCCGCCTACAATTGCTGTCTTTTGGAGGATGCTTTAGGAATTTGGATACAGTCTGTTTCCACAGCTAAAATCGAATAAGAGGAGTACCTTCGTAAAAACTCCAAAAACATGGCGTTACATTTATAAACGTTTAAAATAAACCTACAATTATTTATAAGAAACATCATATATCAAAATCATAATCAAAATGAAAAAAATATTGGAACAAAAATGGCAAACACTTGCTTTTATTCGGGGATGTTTTATGAACTTGGAAACAGTCAATTTGACAGCTTAAATTGATGTAAGGTATTGGAACAACAAGAATAAGAGGATTACCTTCGTAAAAACACCAAAAACATGGACTACCACCATAAATGTTCAAGATAAACCTACAATTATTTAAAAATTCAAAAAACATCAAGTTTTTACAGCTTAAATTGGAGTAAGTAAATAAAAATAACAAAAATCAGTAGGAAATTATTTTGAGTTTGCTCACCAAGAAAAACGCCAAAAACATGGACTACCTTCAAAAACGTTCGAAACAACCTATATTAACGTACAAATATTTGTAATAAAAAATAATAAAATAGAATCACAAAGAAGAAAAAGAGAAATTGGAACAAAAATTGCTATCACCTCCTTTTATTTAGGGGTGTTTTATGAACTTGAAAACAGTCAGTATGACAGCTATAATTGAAGTAAGTAATATAAACAAGTATCAGAGGACTACATTAAAGAAACAAAAACATGAACTATCTCCATAAAAGTTTAAAAACAACCTAAACGCAAAATTAATAATAAAACGGAATCAAAATCAACAACAAAATTGGAACAAAAATAGTCCACATCTATGAGAGTTTTACGAACTTGGAAATAGTAAGTTTGGCAGCTAAAATTGGAGTAAGTAATAAAAATAACAAAACTTGGCAGGGAAGTAATTTAGTATTATTTACCAAGAATTACAAAAATATGCACTACATTCATGAGGGGTTTTGTCTTCTTCACTTTCAAGGATACTTCGTATTTGTGCAGCAGGTCATCAAAAATTAAGTCCTCCAAAACCAAATATTTCTCGATTTAAAAATTTTGAAATAAACAACGTTGAACTTTGGTTCAAAGGACTTCATTTTAAGGAGTAAATACTTGTCCCGGTCCAACAAAATCCAAGTCCATTAAATTAATGATGAAATGTTGTTTAATTATTTTAGCATGGAACGTGCCTTAGCCTTGGAATAACTACCCGAAAAGTGCAACGCAGGGGTTATTCTCCACCCGTTCATCCCATCTCTTCTCCAAGCGCGGCTAAAGCATGTTCCATGTTTCTTGAATTCCAGCCAAAGGCTCTAAGCAGTAAGGCGAGGCCCGAAGATACGATTTCAATGAAATTTGTTGTGGTGATGCTGAGAAGCCCTGAGATGGTGCCCTATGAATTTTACGTGATTTTAATCTTACATCAATCTCTTACGAACTCTATTTTGCTCAATTTTGGTGATTGAGGGCTATTCCCAAAAAGAAAGGACCTTGGCTTCATTACGGTCCGATAAATGTGTAATCATCATTATAATCGCAATCAACTTCATAATCGTGTTGGTATGAATATTGACATCAACTTACAAAGCCAGCAACATGACTGTGAATGTCGGTTTCGTAATCGGATATTCAATCCAATATTCAATACGTTTATTTGCACAGAAAAAACTTTGCAAGGAGTTGCGACAATCGACCGACTGGTCACCGCAAGAATACACTTCTATTGGTCCTGAAGCCTTAAATTCATTCCACAAAAAAAAAAAGTTATTAAGTAATCGCATAACATCAATCTCTAAGTACTTTGCAATATCCTCATTTATTTTCATAGGGGACCATGTACACGCCAACCCGCACAATTCCTGAAAATTTCATCGAAATTAGATGGAAAATGTAGAAGTTATGGCTGTATCAAGGAAATATACGTTTGCGCAAGCGTAGTGGCTAATATCAGTCTGGGAGCGGTGATTTTCATAGAGGACCACTTACAGCCCAATTCGCATAATCCCTGAAAATTTCATCGAAATCGGATGAAAAATGTGGAAGTTATGGCTGTGGCAAGGAATTCATGACAGACATATAGACAGACAGACACGAAACCAAAGTTGTTCAGGAAGGTCTGAAACGTAAAACGCGAGTGGAAATTTTGATTTTGGGGAACTTTTTGCTTCCTCACTACCGAAGGTAGGGAAGCTTTGTATTCGTGAAAGAAGTGAAAAAAAAAAATGTCCTCCAAAATCAAAATTTCCACTTGCTTTTTGCGTTTTAGAGCTTCCCGAACAATTTTGGATTCCGTGTCTGTCTGTCTGTCTGTCTGTCTGTCTGTCGGTCTGTCGGTCTGTCGGTCTATCTGTCTGTCTGTGGTCAATCCTTGTCCCGGGCAAAACTATACTAACCTGTGGTCCGATTTTGATGAAATTTTCAGGGATTGTGCGGGTTAGGTCCTAGACGGTCCCCTATAAATTTCAGCACCTTCGGATCAGCTGAGTGAGCTCCAAGGCCATTTTCTCTCCTGTTGAACGCAGGAAGCTGAAATTTGAGAGGCAGGGTCAATGGAGAATGCTGAAGGTGCCTGAGTGGTCACTGATCAGCTGAGTGAGCTCCAAGGCCATTTCCTCTCCTGTTTTTCGCCAACTGATTCTATACGTCCATGTTACAATGAGTGAGGAAGCTATACTGCCCACCCAACTTGGCAGACGTTTTTTTTCAACCACCCACTATCTTGGTAGACTCGGAAACAGAAAATCGCACTTTGGTTTTTTTCAATAATTTTTTTGCTTCCTCACTACCGAAGGTAGGGAAGCTTTGTATTCGTGAAAGAAGTGAAAAAAAAAATGTCCTCCAAAATCAAAATTTCCACTTGCTTTTTGCGTTTTAGAGCTTCCCGAACAATTTTGGTTCCGTGTCTGTCTGTCTGTCTGTCTGTCTGTCTGTCGGTCTGTCTGTCTGTCTGTGGTCAATCCTTGTCCCGGGCAAAACTATACTAACCTGTGGTCCGATTTTGATGAAATTTTCAGGGATTGTGCGGGTTAGGTCCTAGACGGTCCCCTATAAATTTCAGCACCTTCGGATCAGCTGAGTGAGCTCCAAGGCCATTTTCTCTCCTGTTGAACGCAGGAAGATGAAATTTGAGAGGCAGGGTCAATGGAGAATGCTGAAGGTGCCTGAGTGGTCACTGATCAGCTGAGTGAGCTCCAAGGCCATTTCCTCTCCTGTTTTTCGCCAACTGATTCTATACGTCCATGTTACAATGAGTGAGGAAGCTATACTGCCCACCCAACTTGGCAGACGTTTTTCAAACTAGGTACATAACATCAGAAACATTCTGTAAATATGTCAGACTTTTTTGATTACTGTGAGTCGTATTCGCAGCCCACCAAATTTATTTACAACAAACACGCAAAAAATGATAATTTTGATAAACCTAACAGATAGCTGTTGTTGTTGTTAATGGTGAACTCGATATTGCTTCCGAGTCTAAAAACAACAACAGCTATCTGTTAGGTTTATCAAAATTATCATTTTTTTGCGTGTTTGTTGTAAATAAATTTGGTGGGCTGCGAATACGACTCACAGTAATCAAAAAATTCTGACATTTTTACAGAATGTTCCTGATTGATATTATGTAGTTTGAAATAAAATTATTAAAAAAACCAAAAGTGCGATTTATGTTTATTATTTTCAATAATGAACCTTTGGAATCGACCAAGAAAAAAGATTTTTTAACACCCCCTCAAAATTTGATGGTTATAGTAGAATCCAAAAATCGTATAAAAATTTGGCCGTCCGTCCGCCGTACGCGGCACTTTTGCCACTTAGCATTGACCGATTTTGATTAAATTTGGTACGTAGGCTCATTTGGGGTCTAGTTGTGCCCCGAAGATTTTGGTTGATGTAGGTCACTTCTAAGGGTTCAAAAATGAATTTTGAAATTTTGAAAACGCCCTAACTCAAAAAATTTTGATATAAAGGTATTGTTTTTCCTTCAATTTAAGGTTCTACAGAATTTTAGAATTTTTTGAGGCCACGCGGAGCTCTGTAGGACAAACCGTTCGCTTCCTTCGAGAATTTAAAGTTTGGACGTACGGTAAATCAGAAACACGAGTGTGAGTCGCAAAAGAGGCCTAATCTCCGTTCAAATTAAAGCTGACCGAAATGCGATCGATGTTTCTTCATGTTGGATGGTTGGTAGCTTTGCAGACGAGTGATCTATAGAAAAATAATAAACCATTGTGTAATAATTTGCAGCGTTTTTGTTTCCGAGTCTACCAAGATAGCGGGTGTTTTGTTTTCACTTTTTCAAGGATGAAAAATGATGTTCTCCAAAATCAAAATTTCCACTTGCGTTTTACGTTTCAGACATTTCTGAACAATTTTGATTCCGTGTATGTCTGTCTGTGTGTCTGTTATGAAATCCTTGCTAAAGCCTTCTACTTCTACTTTCTCGCCCGATTTCAATGAAATTTTCAGGGATTGTGCGGGTTGATCACCCCCCGACTGATGGAAGCGACTGCGCATGCGCAAACGTGTAATCCTTGTTTCTTCCTTATCTTCTTCCTGCTTACCTACTCTAATTTTTACGGAAGGAACTGGCTGTTTCCATGTAAGAGGAAAGGAATTTGCTACATTTGGGAGCACTCAAAGTGTTTTGGGTAATTGTTAACATCAAATCGGCTAGGTAACTGTCGAGCTTCTGTTCTTGTTACTCCCGTGGTTGTATATTCGGTTATTCGTGTAACACCAATCAAGGTGAAATGAGTGACAGATCAGCTGGTGGAACAGACCCAATGTTATCAAAGGTTGTAAGCCCCATGGCATGTTCGGCATAACAATAACAATATTCAACAATAATCCTAGGTGAAGGTACTTTCCCACAAATCTCTTTATTCTTTGCTGGTGATAATCCCTCTATTCGGTAAAATGTTCCGCCCAATCGCTACCATCGAAGCCCTCCGCTTCAACTAAAATACAACGTGTTATCTTTCGAACCGGCTTAATCGAGTGTTAATTTTCACCCACGCTCTACGATTAGACTCTGACGCGCATTTATCATTTTAACGTACATCATTTCTTAAAATATTCGATCGATTTTCATATGTTTTTTGAATAATTCCATCATTCAACGATTGACACACTGAGTTCAATTTATTATGCAGAAGAGGTGGCTATCTACACGCCAGTCCACATCAAAAACATCACGAGAAGTGGTTTTTCAGATAAATTTTTTACTGTCTGTTTTGCCTTATCGAAGAGATCGTATAGAGCTCGTATTCAAGGTCAACAAAATTGGGTTTACCGAAATCAAAAATATCACTCATATTTTGCGTTTCAATGCTTTTTGATCAATTTCGGGTCTGTGTCTTTCCGAGGCAAAACTAGTTCTTGGGGCGAAACTATATTAAGAATATTGTACGATTTTAATGGCATTCTTTGAAACTGTGTAGTTTCCACAAACTGTGATGTTCCACTCGACAGTGGGTCTACATCAGTCCGTGGCAATGTTGGATAATGGCCCTGTAGCGAACAATAGAGAATTCACCTCACATTTAAAATTTTTTTTTCAAAAGAGGGTTCACTGATTTGGAAGAAAATCATAAAAATGCTGCTTGAAAAAGCATCCAAAAAAATTAGAGAATTTAAGGAAGATGGAAATATTAAATGTAGCGGCAATATGTTCATGGGGACAGGCATGTTGCGCCTTCTAACCAATCTGACTTCGTAGGGGAATCTGTGCCGCTGACGACAGTAGTGCTACCTCTGGAAGCGTAAATGAAACTGTAGCTTACATGGTCAACATAGGAGGACTGGGGAAGAGAAAAAACGCAGACGCAAAAGTGACCAGAAGAAGACCAATTTTACTCACTCTTTTAAGATTCTATCTATTAGTTTATCAAGCATCATTAGTCTTCATCTTCTCTTATTTAGTTTCTATATTAGTTAGTTTCGTTATTTGAATCACATTATTTGAGTGGATCGTTTCGTGTGGTCACAAGAGCGCCTAAAACTCTACCTGTTGTCGTTCTTTGATACTATTAGCTGAGATACTTCTTTTATGCTTCGCCAGAGCACAACAGTGTGAATGTGGTCAGTTTTCGCTCCCTCGATTTTTGCGGCGTTTTTGGGTTATTATTATTTTCAATAATGAACCTTCGGAATCGACCAAGAAAAAAAAATGTTTACACCCCCTCAAAATTTGATGGTTTACGTTTCAAGGTACGTAGAATCCAAAAATCGAAAAAAATTTGGGCGTCCGTCCGCCGTACGCGGTACTTTTGCCACTTAGCATTGACCGATTTTGATGAAATTTGGTATATAGGCTCCATTTGGGGTCTACAAATGTTGTAGTTGTGCCCCGAAGATTTTGGTTGATGTAGGTCACTTCTAAGGGTTCAAAAATGAATTTTGAAAACGTCCTAACTAAAAAAAAAATCGATATAAAGTTAATGTTTTTCCTTCAATTTAAGATTCTATAGAATTTCTAGAATTTTTTGAGACCACCCGGAGCTCTGTAGGACAAACCGTTCGCTCACTACGAGTATTTATGGTTTGACGTACGATAAATCAGAAACACGAGTGTGAATCGCAAAAGAGGCATAATCTCCGTTCAAATTATAGCTGACCGAAATGCGATCGATGTTTTTCTTCATGTTTGATGGTTGGTGGCTTTGCAGACGAGTGATCTATAGAAAAATAATAAACCATTGTGTAATAATTTGCAGCGTTTTGATAGAGGCCTTGTTTAGGCATTTTCTTCTACAGTACTTTTTCCCCATTGGGTATTCCTGATGTTAAACGTTATTCTAGGGACCTTTTATAGGATTTGACTTGAAACTTCAGAATCTAAAATTGAAGCAAATTCCCCTTCCCCTACCTTATTCTCTGATTGAATTTGTTATGCAAACAAATGTCACTGAAATGAATGGTAAAAACGCTGCAAATTATTACACAAAGGTTTCAATACTTTTCTAAATAGATCACTCGCCTGCAAAGAACACAGCTTTGCCATTGACAGCCCCTACCAACCATATTTTTGCTTCATAATCGAGTTTATTTTGAAGAAATACTCGCTTCACAATCAATTTGAGTTGTGAATGTGGATGCCTTCATTATGAAATTTGGTTACTGATTGCTACCGACGCAAAATTGAGTACAACTCGAAGAAACGAACAACGATTGAATTTTGGTAAGCTGAAATTTGATTTCACACTCGTGTTTCTGATTTATTGTAAATTAAGTTGGTAAGCTCTGGGTGGTCTCATTCGATTCTAAAAATTCAACACTATTTTAAATCGACAAAAAAACAATACATTTTTATTAAATTTTTTTTTCAGGTAGGGCGTTTTGAAAATTTCAGACCTTATTTTTCATCCCTTAGAAGTGACTGACATCAACCAAAAGCTTCGGGGCACAACTAGACCCCAAATGGAGAATTGAGGCTTTTTAACTCTTAATTTTAACTTCTCAACTAGGTACGCAATAATACTGTTGATATCATGCGATTGATAGGCAACTTTATAAACCCAAATCAGCACAAACCCCAAAGATGTCATCGTCATCGGACTGTGTGATGACTGACAGACACGGAACCAAAATGATTCAATGTCATGAAATGCGGGAGACAATTTCGATTTTGAAGGATATTTTTCTTTCCCTTGGGAAAATCGACAGATGAATTAATTGATGAGATTTCCTTCGACTCATCCCTGCCGTCGTAAATGGCGCATCTAGTCCGCTTATTTGCAGAGCTTATGGCAGCTACGTGGGACGTAGATCCACCTCCAGGTTAGACGACATCTCTTGTAAAGGTCGGTCGAACTTTCTCGTGCTAATCCGCGAACGACGATGAGCGCAAAACTGGCGGATATTAATCTAAGCTTAAATTGAGTTGTCAAGAGATTATCAGTTTGGGTAGCCATAGCAACAAAGCTTGGGTAGACTTTATGATTCCAACGGGTGTATTTTATTCAATAAACCGTGCTTCTCCGCGTCTGGATAATTACCCTACAAGCATAGGCTGGGTGTTATAGTGAAACATTTTTGACCCTAACACAGAGCCACAAATTCAGTGGCGGATCCAATAATCATTCATTTTCCTGCCGGGTATTCGGGAAACTGGAAGGAGATTTAAAAAACTGCCTTATTCTTCCGCACAATGAAGCATTCAGATTTCGTAGGGAAGGGAAGAACTTCCAAGTTGGGTTGGACGTGTAATCGGTCAGATTGCTTTGATCATAACGTCAATAAGTACCTAAATTCTCTCATACGAAACATGAACTTCTCGATCAAGTTGCACGTTTTTTTACATCTTTCTGTTGTTGTTTTTTTCAGAATATTTTCTCTTTCTCAGAAGTTTTCTGCTGATTGGATTGCCGTGAAATTCGAAATTAAAGGCCTCGTAGCAACAATCAGTCAACACCAAAATTGACATTTTTGAGTTGACACTTCGAACTTGATGTATTCGCCCGATCTAGTGGTGACGCGAGAAACTTCCAAAACTAACTAGTAGGCAGGTAGTGCTGAACTTTCTTGCATCACCCCTAAATCGAGAGAGAACTGCTAGTACTAGTTTATACAGTTCGAAATAAGTGTTACTCACAAACTACAGTTTTAGAGTTGGCTCGTTGTGGCTGCAGAGTCTTCAATTGAAGAGTTTTATTTCAAACAGGATTATATTAATTTTTTGAACTTTTTTTTTACGGATTAACTAAATTTTACGGGATAAATCACACAACGATAAAGATGAATAAATAAATAAATAAAAATTAACTTAGATAACAGGCGTGGGCCACGCCTGTTATCTAAGTTAATTTTTATAAGTAGGCGGGCCGCCTACTACCTTCCCAATGAAAACCATGGCAGACCTCCAGGTACCTACCAATACTGGATCAAGCCTCTGGAGCTGAAGATAATGACATTGAATGTGACTGCCTGGATCTGGACGGCAACGACCCGCACAATTAAATTCCTATCATACCTACCAAATTCTCGAAGAATTCGGTATACACTGTTTTGCTTTTAAATCTTTAAAAGAAATGTATATTACGTAAATAAAAAGAGAATGAAAGTGAAATTTTTAAAACCCTGTTTTTAAACCAAAAACTTGTTTTTTTCAAAATGGCTCATATCCATTGTTTTTCCTAAAATGGACTTATATCCATATTAAAAATGGTCTCCCTCAAAACGCATGCCGAAATTTCGAAATTTGACCTAACAATTGACTGTTCCATGAACAAACTATTTGAAAATAGGGATACCTTAGACCAGCGGTTCCCAACTAAATTTTTCCAAGGACCCCTTCATCAAGGTAGTACAATGACGAGGACCCCCACTATCTAAAGTTACCTAAAAAGAACCAAAATATGTGAAAAAATAAATCAAACTAATGCGATAAAACTTAGAATTTATTCGTGAAAATACAGAGATTTTTCAAGGTTCAAGAGACGCCGACGTGTTGGGTTCAAGAGATACTAGCAAGTTCGGTTCGAGAGACTTATTAACTTTAACATCGAAAGCATTTTCTCGTTCTTCGTCTGTATGCCTTGGCCGTTTTAACGATCCACATCTTAACCAGCGGTCCATAACGTACGCGTAATTAACTTTCCGTGAAAAACAAAGCTTTTCAATCACTAAAATATTGCACAAAATCACACATGTAAACAACTCGGTCAGGGACCGCACTAGCACTAGCAAACTCCACTAGCACTAACTTGTCTCCAGTACTCTGTGAGCACTAGCAATAAATAACTAACAATGTAGCAATAACTGACATCTCTGAAATACATAAAGCCAAACTAGAGTGTGCTAGCGTTAGTTGTCGTATGAAGCCAGACGCAGAAGTCAACGTTCAGAAGCTGCAAATATATATTTAATTTGTATATCCTAAGGACCCCTCAGCCATACCTCGCGGACCCCCGGGGGTCCGCGGATCACCAGTTGGGAACCGCTGCCTTAGACAATTTTCCTTTGCCGTGAAATTTTTGAAACTTGTGAAATTCCCAAGTGGATATAAGCCCTTAAATTATTCTTGAACCGACTTCTAACTACCTTCCGAATTGGAGCGATACTACCATCAGGAGACTGACATACGTTGTGGCTGAAAATGTCAGCAAAAGTGGACTATTTTTTCTAGTAAGTAGTTATGCCTGGGGCAATTTGTAATTTTTCTGCTTTTTCTAGAGCTCATCATCTAGGGATAGATAGTTATTTTATTCCATCCTGTTGGTACATATTAGTACATAGTAAAAGTCAAAAACATTTTTGATCAAACATAATTCAATTCAATTTCTTTATCGTTAATATTGCATAGTTTTATGGCTGTACACAAAAATTATAATTTAACTAATATCAACATCTAGGTACGGTATCTACAACAACCAAGGGACTGATCGGTACACGTAATGGCTGAAAATATCATGAATATCGGACTATAATAGACGATTTCATCAGCACACATTGAGCATATGCCGCCACTTATGATATCGCGCGTTATCAACCTTCGAACCACCTCGCTTGTCAAACCCCCTTGTCATACATTCTCGCCTCTCATATCTGGCGGTTCTTGAGCATTAATACCCTGATTTTCCTACTTCAAGTTTTTGTTTCAAGTTAAAACAAGTTGTTAAGTGAAAATATCGGGAATATTACTTCTCCGTTCATTTGAACATAAATAGCGTGTCATGGGCACTCCTCCCATTACCTTACCAATAGGTATCACCCTTGGTGTTGTTAAAACCTGTGTCAGAGTGTGCTCAAAAAAGTTCATTCGTGAAGTATGAGTTAATGTTAGAGGTGTGTAAAACAAGGTTATTTGGCGGATTCGAATCTCAAACGGTCACTCATTATAGAGACCAGGTCTTTTGAATCCGTTCACCCGTTCACACACAAGACAAACAACCAACCGGTCGCGAGTTGGTAAACTTAACGAGTCGGAATAGGTTACAATGGGTAGGTGATTTGAACGAATCGAATGAGACAAAAACGAATGAAAGATCGATTTGAATCGTACGAATCATGGAGTATTTTTTGTCTTGCAGTTTTGTCTTTTTAGTCCACAGTTCATTCGAATAATTCTTCAATTGGATGATGGAAGGTTTTGTTCAGAAAACCACTTCCATCTACTTCTTTCCGTAGGTATTCTATGTCATTTTCACACATTCATGATCCATGTACAATTAATTTGTTTTGTTGGCCTTCTTCTGTTGTTCTCGGAAAACTCGATTAATGGGTTGATGAACGAATGACCGTGTTCATTTTGACACCCCGTTCAGTTCAGACAAAGTCGTTTTGAAGATAAGGTCTTTTTAATACGTTCACTCATGACCGACACACCTCTACTTAATGTGCGAATTTTTAAAGAAATCTTTAAAGCAACTGTAAAGAAAGACGTTGATTAATGGACATTCATTATGGAGTCGTTAACAAAAATTATCCACATTTGAGCTCAGAGGAATTCAAGTTCACGCATGTACAGGCGGTACCGTTAGTTAATCAGCAATGGCTGACTCATTACCAACCCTCATACTTTTAGTAAATTTCTTTAAAATCGTAAAAAGTTTGACCTGAACAACTGGGTTTTCCTTGAACAGACTGACAGGGAACCTAAATTTTTCAGAGAGCTCCGAAATGCTAACTACAAGTGAAAGTTCCATTACTAAGGACCCATTTTTTTGCTTGATATACAAATATAAAACTTCCCTCTCTTCAATAACTTATGCTTTATTTGGAGTCATAATTCCTATCTTGACTACCATGGAAGTTCAAACGTAACGCAAACCCGTTAAGAAAAACCTTATTCGGTGGATTCATCAACTGCGTGGATGCTGTGTTTATTTAACAAAAATGGAACTTTTTCTCCTCCTCAAGGCAATCACCATTCCTCTCTTGCTCCATTCGGTGTTGGTAGTTTCTTTGTAGGTACAACGGATAGTGACTCTCAGACAAACAGGCGTCTCAAATTGCGAATTCCGCGGGGAGAAATGAGTTGTCACTCCGCAAATGGACATTTTGGAGCAGTCGTTTTTCTTTCCGTTCTTCCCCGAAGAAAATAAGTTGGATGTTCTGCTATTATACCTACCTCCTAATATAGAGTTCCTTGAAGTAGAAGACATCCGATTTTGAAGAGACCTTTTTTGCCAACAGAAGGTAGCATCGATTGCAAATTTGGAACTGGGCATTGATAGTTTACTGATTCTCCTCAACTCTTCAAATGATTTTTGAAAAATTGGAATGGACTCATTACGAATGCCGATTCCAATTTTGGTTTATTATTTTCAAAAACGCTGCAAATTATTACACAATGGTTTATTATTTTTCTATATAGATCACTCGTCTACAAAATCACCAACCATCCAATATGAAGGAAAAAAAGAAAAAAAAAAAAAATAAATAAAAAAAAAAAAAAAATAAAAAAATAAAAATCATCAACCATTGATCGCATTTCGGTCAGCTCTAATTTGAAAGGAGATTAGGCCTCTTTTGCGATTCACACTCTTGTTTTGATTTATATATATATATTTCAATACAAACCCTTAAATTTTCGTAGGAAGCGAACGGTTTGTCCTACAGAGCTCTGCGTGGTCTCAAAAAATTCTAAAAATTCTATAGAATCTTAAACTGAAGGAAAAACAATACCTTTATGTCGAAATTTTTGAGTTAGGGCGTTTTCAAAATTTCAAAATTGATTTTGGAACCCTTAGAAGTGACCTACGTCAACCAAAAGCTTCGGGGCACAACTAGACCCCAAATGGAGCCTACATACCAAATATCATCAAAATCGGTCAATGCTAAGTGGCAAAAGTGCCGCTTACGGCGGACGGACGGCCAAATTTTTATTCGATTTTTGGATTTTACGTATACCTTGAAACGTAAACCATCAAATTTTGAGGGGGTGTTAAGATTTTTTTTTCTTGGTCGATTCCAAAGGTTCATTATTGAAAATAATAAACCAAAATTAACCTTTGGAATCGACCAAGGAGAAAAAATTTCCAACTCTCTCAAAATTTGTTGGTTTACGTTACAAGGTACGAAGAATCCTTAAATGGAATAGAAATTTTCCCGTCCGTCCGTCCGCCGTACGCGGCACTTTCCTTAGTTCCCAAGGACCGATTTTGATTAAATTTGGTGTATAAGGGCTCCATTTGGGATTCAGTTGTGCCCCAAATAAGGGTAGAAATGTTGAAAACGCCCTAGCTCAAAAAATTTTGAAATAAAGATATGGTTTTTTCATCAATTCAAAATAGTATTGCATTTTTAGAATCGAATAAGACCATTCGGGCCTTGTACGACAAATCGTTCGCTCCCTTGGATTTACGATAAATCAGAAACTCGATTATGGATCGCAAAAGAGGCCTAATCTCCCTTGAAATTTTAGCTTACCAAAATGCGATCGCTGTTTGTTTTGGTTTATTATTTTCAATAATAAGCCTTTGGAATCGAGCAAGAAAAAAAATTTTAACCCCCCTCAAAATTTGATGTTTTACGTTTCAAGGTACGTAAAATACGAAAATCGAATAAAAAAATTTCCGTCCGTCCGCCGTACGCGGCACTTTTCTTAGCAACACTGGACCGATTTGGTTCAAATTTGGTATATGGGCTCCATTTGGGGTCTAGTTGTGCCACGAAACTTTTGGTTGATGTCAGTCACTTCTAAGGGGTGAAAATTAAGGGTTGAAATTTTCAAGAGTTTCTTTTGTTTCTTCGAGTTGTATTCAGTTTTGCGTCCTTAGCAACCAGTAATCAAATTTACTAATGAATATACCCACAATTCCCTATTTCTTCGAATTGAGCGTGAATAATTTATTTCTTCCAAATAAACTTGATTGTGAAGTAGTTAGGTAATACCTATGGTTGGTACTGACAATGGCAAAGCTGTCTTCATTGCAGACGAATGATCTATATAGAAACATCATAAACCTTTCTGTAATAATTTGCAGCGTTTTTGATTTCGACAGTTAAGATCATCGGTATTTTAAAAAATTGTGGTATTCTTAACCATAATTGGTTTCAACGTGATTTTCAAACTAGGATGGAGGCTGATTGAAAGTGGACTCCACCTGTTTGCTGTAGAAATCTACTCATGATAGGGATTTTCCCGTCACATCGACAAAACTCGTTTCAGTAAAGCGAAAATTCACGAGACCGTTCCCAACCAACAAATTATGGCTGAGAGATCGGCAATGTTTTGAAAGTATTTCGGTGGCTTTTGAACATCATTCCCTAATCGAAGCCCTTTGAGTGGGAATAAATCGTATTTTTCCTCCTCTTTTTTTAATTGGGGACGAGCTCGGAACGATGGGGGAGGTTCGAATCGAGCCATACGCTACTCATATATACCGAGGGAGAAAAGCACAGACCAGTTCAACCGAGCGAAGCAGTGATCCGGAGAGAATGGATTAATTAAACGTGCGATTGAAGGATTAAAATGGCCAGAGTGGCTCTTTTGTGTAAAATTAACTGGTCGGAGGAATAAATCAATGTTCTGACGTTACAACGAGTCACGCTTTTTGAAGCTTTTTGAGGCTTGTAAATTATTATGGTATTTGTATGAGCTAAAAGGGGAAACTAATTAACCACCACAATTTCTATTGGAATAAATATCTTTATTGCTCCCGAGTCTACCAAGTTTGCGGAAGCATTGTTTTCACTTTTCAAGGTTGAAACAAATCTATTTATATGCATCGGATCATCTATACAATCGGGTTATGGATACGAGGAAGCTATGTGCCACACCCTCTTGGCAGACGTTTTTCCATTCATTCTCTGTGTAGATATTTATTGTTCTATTTGGTTCCGCTCCTTCCATTCTTATAGTGTCCATATTTCAAATCGGTAGGTAGTATTGAAGAAGAATAAAGGGATGTTTTGATTTTGAGTAGGTAAAGGTTTTGTTTTGGTTCTTGTGGTTCTGTATTGTGATTCAAGTTTCTGAACAGTTTTTTTTCGTCAAGAAGTCTCTTTTGGTCAAAATTACCAAAGCAAATCTTCGTTGGTATCAAGGAATTGACGTTTGAGGCTCACGAAGCTGTCCTAACATTCCACGAGTAAAAAAGTTGGAAAATGCAAGTTGCTTTTGGCATCTGCATAGCAGCCAGGTCATTTCTGCTTGAAGTATTGCAACGTAAAAGATAGAGGGAGGTTGCTTTATGGGTTCGGTCCCGTAAAGCCGCTCTAGACAAAAGAGAAAGAGTCTAGACAGAAGAGATCTTGAACTATGAGAAGACTAGAAGATCAGTGGCAGAGGGAAGAAGGCGACACACCTTCCTACGTTCTGGGTGGATTCAAACCTATGTTTGGAAGGTTAGAAAGCTGCAAATTATTACACAAAGGTTTATCATTTTTCTATGTAGATCGGCTTTGACATTGTTACCACCACTCAACTTGAAGAAAAATATCGATCGCATTTCGGTCTGCTAACATTTGAACGAAGATTCGGCCTCTTTTGCGATTCACACTCGTGTTTCTGATTTATCGAAAGTCTAACCCTTAAATTTACGTAGGGAACGAACGGTGTGTCCTACAGGGCTCCGCGTGGTCTCAAAAAATGCTATACTGTCTCAAATTGAAGGAAAAAAAACCTTTATATCAAAATTGTTTGATTTAGAGCGTTTTTAAATTTCAAACCTCATTATTCAACCATTAGAAGTGACCTACATCAATCAAAATCTTCGGGGCACAACTAGACCCCAAATGGAGCCTACATACCAAATTTCATCAAAATCGGTCAATGCTAAGTGGCAAAAGTGCCGCGTACGACGGACGGACGGCCAAATTTTTATTTGATTTTTGGATTCTACGTACCTTGAAACGTAAACCATCAAATTTCGAGGGGGTGTTAACATTTTTTTTCTTGGTCGATTCCAAAGGTTTATTATTGAAAATAATAAACTAAAATTTGGCCGTCCGTCTGCCTTACGCCGTACGCAGCACTTTTGCCACTTAGCATTGACCGATTTTGATGCAATTTGGTATGTTGGCTCCATTTGGGGTCTAGTTGTGCCCCGAAGATTTTAGTTGATGTAGGTCAGTTCTAAGGGTTCCAAAATGAATTTTGAAATTTTGAAAACGCCCTAACTCGAAAAATTTTGATATAAAGATATTGTTCTTCCTTCAAATTAAGATTCTATAGAATTTTTAGAATTTTTTGAGACCACGCGGAGCTCTGTAGGACAAACCGTTCGCTCCCTACGAGAATTTAAGGGTTTTACGTACGATAAATCAGAAACACGAGTGTGAATCGCAAAATCTCCGTTCAAATTTTAGCTGACCGAAATGCGATCGATGTTTTTCTTCATGTTGGATGGTTGGTGGCTTTGCAGATGAGTGATCAATATAGAAAAATAATAAACCATTGTGTAATAATTTGCAGCGTTTTAATAACAAATTAAAAACCGAAAATCGAAAAAAATTATTGTTTGCGGTCGAACTCCCTTAAGGTTTCAGAGGTCGTACGAATTAGAATGTTGATAGACAATGGAATTTTTGAAGTCAATGGAAAGTTAAGACTCCGTATATTTTGAAACGAGATGTTGTTTCTCAATAGGACTGGACTCAATAGGAAACTTTACGTCCAGATGTCTCTGGAGGAGGTTCATCAATAAAAGAATTAGGATATCAGGGTAAATAAATTTCATTTCACTTTGGAAATGAGAGTTTGAAATTTTATTGAAAATGATACCTATAATTAAAAAAACCTCTGCCAATAATCATCAATTTATTCGTTTGTTAAATTCACCTTCTGTAATTTCAAAAATTCAAAAACGTCTGCCAAGTGGGTGTGGCACATAGCTTCCTCGTATCCTTAACCCGATTGTATAGATGATCCGATGATATAGTAGTTAATCTCAAAACATCAATCGCTAAGTACCTTCCACTGCCCTCATAGGGGACCATCTACACCTCAACTGGCACAATCTCTGAACATTGTTGGAAAATTTAGAAGTTATGGGTGTTACAAGTAATTCACGTTTTCACATGCGGCAGCAACTACTATTAGTCTGGGGCAGATGATTTTCATAAGGGACCATCTACTCGCCAATCTGAACAATCTCTGAAAATCAAAACCGGATGAGAAGTGTAGAAGATAAGGCAATGATTTCATGACAGACAGACAGGCACACAGACAGACACACAGACGCACGGACGTACAAAAAAATAATAATAATAATAAATAATAATAATAATAAATAGTAATAATAAAATAAAGTAATAATAATCGTCGTCCCATGACACACTGAAAAGAGAACGGCGCTTTGAAGTCGGTCAAAAATTGGTCTCAGTCTTTCAAAACGACTGGAGAGGTTGATGAGAAATGGATGAGGAATAGGTGTTGTTTAACTAGAAACGTGTTTTTACACCCCTAGACTGTCTACTAGCCTCTCACCCCGAGTATTTGTTGTGATTCCATAGTGGGGGGGGGGGGGGGGCGTTAGGACGACTGTTGACTATTTGGCCATTACAATGGTTACCTGGTGTCGATGTACGACTGACCTCATGTTTTATTGTAGAAATACAATAAAGTATATATAATATATAAACTATAATATAGTTCATCAATATTAATATCTATAAATTAACTAAATAATAATAACTATAAATTAATATAATAATAATAACTATAATATAGTTTATCATTATAAATATTAATTCTATGAAATAATGTTCAAAGTGAATTTCCTCAAATTCGTTTGGCTCGGGAGGTACTACGTAAAAGTCCATCCAACACAAAAGTATGAAATGAAAACTAAGAGAAGAAGAGTGAAATATAATTAACGAAGAATTAATTACGAATAGAAAAATAATTAA
This sequence comes from Apolygus lucorum, assembly GCA_009739505.2. Lineage (NCBI taxonomy): Eukaryota > Metazoa > Arthropoda > Insecta > Hemiptera > Miridae > Apolygus > Apolygus lucorum. Next base: position 38,834,203 of record CM019178.2, read on the forward strand.
ATTAATTCAGTTTGACTCGATGTGGTTTTCTATTCCGTTGATCGTACATAACAAAGTTTCTATAACTCTCGTTTACAACTAACTTTTTATTAAAAATGTTCGCTCATCCATATAAATCCAACATGGAGAAAATATTTTCTAGTTGTTCACCAAGGCGTGCAATTATTAATTCTTATAGAAACTTTTCATCGATGAAATTTCCTATCAACCATTATTTTACTTTATCTACCTCGTGGTGTTATTTGGTTTGTAGTCTCTCTCTCATTCTCTCTTTCCGTTGCATAAAGAAGATTGGTAGAACAAAATAGGTAGAGTAAAAAAATGTGGTAAAGCTTTTGTGACAACTCATGCATATTCATACGGGGAACCGTGATGCGCAGTTCTTTTTTCTCTTGATGATAAAAAATATGATGCGAATGACTTTTATGTAGCTTTTTTTTCCTCCTGCGTGGGGAAGAATAAAGGGACAATTTCGAGCTATCGGCCAGGTGAAAAATGCAGACGCAGCTTTGAACTTCAAAAGAATGGTAACTTTGCCTGGGAAAATTGAGGCGCCTTGAATATAATATAATATTATAAAATATAAACTGATATCTTGATAGCATCAGGAAATCATTTCACCTTTCACCCATTTATCTTGAAATTGAATTTCAAAAGTTCAAAAAGTCGCAGCTTTCCTGAATATTGTGTGTAAATTATGAGCTGCGGTTGCTCTCATTTGGTACAGGATTTTCTATGAGTAGTTTTGGGCAATTTGCCTTGTCTAAAGATGTTTAAAACCATGTATCTGGCAAATTTTAAATCCTCCTCAAATGTCATACTCGTAAATAGATGAAAATAATGAAGAAAAGATGAAAATTTCATCTTGAAAAAATTTAATTTTTAAGTGTTAGCAATTCTGCAATTTAAAGACTACATTAATTAGGACGTCCCACAGTAAGACTTGGGCGTCCTTATGCGATCGATCTGGGGTAAAGTTGGACAACACTCAACAGAAAAAAAAGGTGGTGATTTTCATAGGGGACCATCTAAATACTAATCTGTAACATCCCTGAAAATTTCATTGAAATCGGATGGAAAATGTGGAAGTTATGGCTGTTACAAGGAATTCACGTTTGCGCATGCGCAGTCGCTTCTATCAGTCCGAGGATGATGATTTTCATAGGGGACCGTCTACACACCAACCCGCACAATCGCTGAAAATTTCATCGAAATCGGACAATAACTTCGTATAGTTATGCGCGTTACAGGGAATTCATGACAGACACACAGACAGACAGACACACAGACAGACAGACACGGAACCAAAATTGTTCAGAAAGGTCTAAAACGCAAAACGCGAGTGAAAATTTTGATTTTGGAGAACTTTTTTTTTTCGTCCTTGAAAAGTGAAAACAAAGCTTCCGCTACTTTGGTAGACTCGGAAGCAATAACCACACAGTAATCCGTTTTAGACCATTCTGATTCCAAATCCGCGAAAAAAACCATAGGTGTATGTCTGTGTGTGTGTAGGTGTGTGTGTGTGTGTAACAAAATCTTGTGTACTCTGCACAGGCCTTAGTTCTCTACCGATTTTCCTGGTTCTTTTTTTGTTCGTCGCGGAAAACTATCTAGTTGTGCACTACGTCGCCGGAATTTCGAATTTTGCCTTTTAAGGGGAGGAAAGGGGGGGTTAATGCTCGAAAAACGTGCGTTTTTGGGCATAATCTTGTGTACGCTGCCCAGGCCTTAGTTCTCAAACGATTTTCGTGGTTCTTTTTTCGTTTGACGCGGAATAATATCTAGTTGTGCACTACGGCGCCGGAATTTTGGATTTTGCTTTTTAAGGGGGGAAAGGCGGGGTTAATGCTTAAAAAACGTGCGTTTGCGTGCATAATCTTGTAAACTCTGCCCAGGCCTCAATTTCCAACCGATTTGCATGTTTTTTTTTTTTTTTTGTTTGACTCAAATAACTTCCGAGTTGTACATGATTTTACCAGAGTAACAAAATTCGCAAGGGGAGGGGGTGAGTGGGGGATAATATTCACAAAATATCCGATTTTTCAATATTTCGGTTCCTTTACTGCTTACTAATTGTACCCAAGCTTTGAAATTGAGGAAAAATTCTCATTAAACCTCCGGGTTTTCATGACTTATTCTCTGTACCACCATGGAACTAATAGTGGTGCCACCATGGTGCCAGGACATGGTGCCATGATGCCATAAACCGCTTATTTCGTTTTTTTTTTTGTGTTTCACCTTGAATACAGATGTGAACTTCGACGGACTGCCTACCAAAACTAACAGATGAAAGTTCAATGTTACGACGTATTTCCGCTTTGGTGCCAGACTGGCACCATCGTTGGCGTTGGGGAGGCGGTGGGGGCGGGGGGGGGGGGGGGGTGAACTCGAATTCGCATGTTGGGTATCGTAGATCATGGATTTTAAAATGCTCTTCAGATTCGAGGCTCCCATGCCGCTAGAAATGTTAAGGTGGATAATGGTGGGGGGGGGGGGGGGTCAGTATTCCTTGCCTAAAGTAATAAATAATATACATCGAGTGAAAGAGTTTTATCATTTAACAACTGGTTAAACTGATCTAATGCTTATCCAATGGGACGTCCCCTGGAATGCATGCATTACTAAACAATATGTTTTTACATATTTCTAAAATAATAGAACCTTCTCAGAATCAAAAGATCGGATCAAGTAATACCTAGAATCCACCCAACTTGGACTTTTTAACTTCCACCTAATATTCCGCTTTTTCGGCAAACTTGTGTAGGGATATGAATTACCTCGCACTCTTTGCAAATTCTGGAACATATTTGTGACGATCAAAGGGGCTTCGTAAATAATTCGCTATGTTTTGAAGTTTCACCTCTCATCGTCAGTTTTTCACTACAAACGGTTATCAAACTCCACTGGCCGCGCATTCGTAATTAAACCACACAAGAGAGATCCCTGGAAGTAAGTAATTCAATCCTTGCAGAGTGAGCGTTCCTGACGAGCGTCCTCCGCTGGTTTCAGGAATCGGATTAGACGGGAACCAGCGATCTGCGGAGGGAGTGGACAGAGAGGGATTGGTTTCCAATGAAACCAAGTTAGGAGGAACTCACTACTGATCCTCGTTCCAATCAAACCTCATTTTTCACGAGTCCGGCGGTTAGTGGTCTTCATCCAGGAAACTCCTACCTTCGTGTGATGAATAGGGTGCAGCTAATGACGACTAAAGGGCGAACAACTCAGAAATATGGCGTCGAAAGTAGGAGTTCATCTCCTTTCTGACGGAAAAATAACATATTTATCACGTTAAATAAAATATCACGTTTCGGCTCGAATTTGTTTATTACTTGGGCTTGATTAGAACTGAAAAAGGTTCAAAGTACTTAGTGAAACCCAAATTTTCATAGTAATGACAGACCAAGCCTCTCCCATTCAAAATGAAACTTTCTTATATTATGGACAAGAGCATTTTTGGTTTATTATTTTCAATAATAAGCCTTTGGAATCGAGCAAGAAAAAAAAAAATTTTAACCCCCCCTCAAAATTTGATGTTTTACGTTTCAAGGTACGTAGAATCCGAAAATCGAATAAAAAAATTTCCGTCCGTCCGCCGTACGCCGTACGCCGTACGCCGTCCGCCGTCCGCCGTACGCGGCACTTTTCTTAGCAACACTGGACCGATTTGGTTCAAATTTGGTATATGGGCTCCATTTGGGGTCTAGTTGTGCCGCGAAGCTTTTGGTTGATGTAGGTCACTTCTAAGGGGTGAAAATTAAGGGTTGAAATTTTAAAAACGCCCTAACTATTATTATCTATTATAACGCCCTAACTATTATAAATACCCTATTATTTTCTGTATAGATCATCCTTCTGTATAGATCACTGGTTCTCCATCAATAGCACCTACCACCATCTGTATTCTCCCTTGACCTTCCCTCTCAAATTTCAGCTCCTGCGTTCAATAGGATTGAAAATGGCTTCGGAGCTCACTAAGCTGATCAGTGATCAGAAGAGTGAAGAAGATCTCCTCGAATGCTGGAGACGCCTGGAAGAGCACTTCCATTCAATAGGATTGAAAATGGCTTTCGAGCTCACTCAGCTGATCAGTGATGTGAGGAGTGAAGAAGGTCTCCTCGAATGCTGGAGACGCCTGGAAGAGCACCTCCATTCAATAGGATTGAAAATGGCTTTGGAGCTCACTCAGCTGATCAGTGATGTGAGGAGTGAAGAAGATATCCTCGAATGCTGGAGACGCCTGGAAGAGCACTTCCATTCAATAGCATTGAAAATGGCTTCGGAGCTCACTCAGCTGATCAGTGATCTGATCAGTGAGCAATGATTTGCAGCGTTTTTTACCTACAAACATTGTTTTTACCTACCAATTTTTTTTTACCTACCAACTATTGGTAGGTACTACCTACCACACTATAATGGCTTCACACCTTCACAATCAAGTTTATTAGAAAGAACTAAACGCTTCACACTCGATTCGAAAAATAGAAAGCTTGATATGGAAATTTGATTACTGGTTACGCAGAAGGCAAAACTGTATACAAATCGAAGAAATGAACAGCGATCGCATTTTAGTCAGATAAAATTTGAACGGCGATTAGACCTCTTTTGCGATTCACACTCATGATTCTGTTTTATCGAAGGAAAACCTTCAAATACTCGTAGGGACCGAACGGTTTGTCCTACAGAGCTCCGGGTGGTCTCAAAAATTTTTAAAAATTCTGTACTATTTAACATTGGTGAAAAAACGATACCTTTATTTCGAGAGTTTTCGAGCTAGGACACTCTTGAAAATTTCAACCCTTAATTTTCACCCCTTAGAAGTGACCTACATCAACCAAAAGCTTCGCGGCACAACTAGACCCCAAATGGAGCCCATATACCAAATTTGAACCAAATCGGTCCAGTGTTGCTAAGAAAAGTGCCGCGTACGGCGGACGGCGGACGGCGGACGGCGTACGGCGTACGGCGTACGGCGGACGGACGGAAATTTTTTTATTCGATTTTCGGATTCTACGTACCTTGAAACGTAAAACATCAAATTTTGAGGGGGGGTTAAAATTTTTTTTTTCTTGCTCGATTCCAAAGGCTTATTATTGAAAATAATAAACCAAAAAGTGGATTTAGTCCTGAAAACGTTTCTTCCTGCGTGTTACATACTATGCGTGCGTTGTATTTAATACGTTTCTTTGTGCGTTGGTGAAAAAATCTCATTTTTTTTTAGTTGCGGTGCAATTATGGGCAACGTAATTATTGTAATGAGCGTTCTTAACTTTTACAGTTATCATCAAAATCCGGTACCATTTTCTTTGGTCTTGCCAGTGTAGTGCATTAAATGGTCAGCAATTAATTTCATTGTTCATGGATGTTTTTATGAGAGGCTCGAGCATCCACAAATAATGTTGAATATCCCATAAATCTCATTTTCCTAGTGTCGTTTAAAGGTCAATATTGGTTATTATATGGTGGTAGTTCGCGATTTCCATTCGATACTTAAGTCATTATCTCGTTTGATTACCAATGGCACTCTTGACGTCATTTCAACCGATACCGATAACATTTTTAATGATTGTGCGAGTTTGACTCTAGACACTACCCATCAATTTCATTGCTTGATATATTATTATTATTATTATTATTTGTGTCGTGCCTCCAAAATACGATGATGGTCGAATGATCAAATATACAAATGTGGTCACATGTAGGTGTGACTCCCACAAGGGAACCAACGTTTCATAACGGTCATTTTACCTCTTCAACTCAAACTTTATAAACTTTCAACAATCTCGGTGTCCTGGTTTCTTCATATAGACCAAAAGCCTTTTGCTTTCCCTTCGGTAACCCGGTTTTTAAAGACTAGAACCATAAATATCAACTAGCTGGTTTCTACACAGACCAGAACTAAACTCAATCTTCAATTAGTAATTCATTAACTTCACAAGCTGGTTTCTATACTAACCAGAACCAATAATCATCAATTTATTCATTTATCAAATTCACCTTCTGTAATTTCAAACCAAGTCAAAATTAACTCCAGTCAGTCAGATAGACAAACAGTAAATTTCTCATTCAATAGTTTATTCCAAATTCACAGCTAGTACAATCATAACAATTTGAACTTCTAAAGTCTAGTGTACTACAGATTAGGTAATGTGCCGTAAAATACAACATAACACGACCAATTGTGCTAGCTGGAAACTATAATAACTAATCACGGAGAAGAAATTTTGAGACTCCTCTACTAATTAAAATTATCTTTATTGGAGTCCGGTTTCGGGTCAGAGGCTATGCATTCAAGCAGATCCGTTCTGCTTGAATATATTGTCTCCGGACTGATGATGGGTTTCTGATCTGAAACCGGTCTCCAATAAAAAGAATGGGGGTTGCGCCTGATTTTTTTTTTAAATTTTTAGTCGAAAGTAGACCTCATCTTGAGAGTTTTGGCACCAGCCGTTTTCTTTTTGGATGAGTAGATCTTTTTCTATGATTTTTCAAAGTTTCGAATGTTTATGACGTCACGCGCCCCTCCCGCCTGGGCGGGACCCCCAACCCACTGTGACGTCATAAACATTCGAAACTTTGAAAAATCATAGAAAAAAGTCTTTTCACGCTAGAAGGTCGCGGTTGGTGTCAAAATTTTCAGAATCAGGTCTAGTTTAGATAAAAAATAACAATAAACAGTTTTTCCGACACCCCATTTTAATTAACAGGGGAAGTCTCTCTAAAAAAAAATGTTCTCCATGATATACATTGCTTCTGCACCTACCAAAAATCAGAATGATAAATTTATGTACTAGTAGCAAAAAGAGAATGTTGGGAGTATAAAAAAAATTACGTTTCAAACTTGAAATGTGAGTGTACATGATACAATAAAATATGCAATCCAAGCCGTTCTGGGAGATCTCATTGCTTAATCTGACGGAACCGGAAAATCGTTTCATTTCCTATTACGATGGGACGTGTCCTGCAGGTTGATTAGAATGTGACATGCTTTCTACTGGTGGGATGGATGGTTACAGGAAGTACTTCAACAGGTGTTGTTAAGCTCTAAAACCCACCGGTCTGACTGACCACTGATCGTTGAAAATGCCGACACGATCGACGAGGGAGAAACAGCGAATGCAAATTGACAAAACGTGTTTTCACGCGGTTTACAAGAATACACTTGGAGCAGGGAAGGATTATGTGGGAGGGCACGAATATGCACATCCACATACAGATTGAGAGAACCGTAGGTAGCTCAAAGGGAGACCGAATGAGAGGCTTGGAAGGTTTCGGGAGTCTCTTTAGTACCATTAACCCTGTAACCTCCGTGGTCGTTATATGAGAAGGGGCTGGCTGTATTAGAATGAAGCCTCTGGCCCAGCCCATAGGCCTATTAACCCTCAGAAGGCCACCTGGGACCAGACCTGTGCCTGCTAGAGTGATCGTCTCGGTCGATGAGTATCGTCACAAATAAGCGATACCGCGCTATGGTTCTTAATCAAAGGAAGAAGGGGAAGGGGTCCTTCGAAGGAAGTCTGCTCGTTTCGTAGAATTCTCTGCCAAAGAACTTTTGGGGCTCTGAATTCTAAAACTGTGTACATTCTTTTTAAGAGAAGTCCATAAAAATGGGTTGCAATTATTCTTACCGCCACTTAAACATGGTAACCATCGAGCTGAATTCTATATTAAAATGTTTGAGTCAATTGCAATAGTTTCATTTTCCTTGAAAATTCGCTAAACACACCTTTAGCGAGTTTAGCTAAAAAAACTCAAGCTACTGCTATTTTAGTCAAACATACACAGTATTTAGTAGTTTTACATTGTTCTGAGCTTCAGTAGAAAAGTAAAAAGTAAAAGTAAAGTAAACCACCATTTCAGGTGGAATTTTCGTCCGACTGCCATTCCTGGCGTCGCGGACGTCATCAGCTGCCTTCCAAAGGGAAGATCAGAATTGGTTCTGATGATTTCACTCATGGCTTCCTATTACCTCACCGCCCTGGAAGGCGGCGAGCCGTGAACGAAAAAAAAAAAAACACGCCCGGCGACCGAGATTTGAACTCACGACCTTCCTGCAGAGATCGGTTCATGTCTCGGCTCCAGAAAACGCGCTGGCAAACGACCACGGCTATCCGAACCCCATTCTGAGTTTTAGTATTCAACTAACATCCACCGGAGCTAAACTGTCTCCCTTCCTGAGTATTTCGCTCTTGTGTTGCGCGGTATCTTCCACAACACTCTCCTTGCAGTGTAAGTATTTATTCCAAAACTGCTTCTTCAAAAGGGTCCCGAAAAAAACTGAGTACATTCTATTTTTTTAGGTCTTCCTTTCGGAATCATCTATGTAACTATTAATATTAGTATCTATATTAGTATTATATATTAATATTAGTATCTATATTAGAATCATCTATGTAACTAATTAACTATTAATATTAGGAATAGAAGCGGCCCAAGAACGCTTCTTTGAGGGACTGAGAATATTATACCCCATGTAAGCCCATCGGTACATTCTTAAATATGTACTCATTTTAAATAACCAGCACTTCTACCATAGGAAAAATGGAACTGTGTTCTAATTTTGGAGATTTCAGTGGTGTTGAAGGTCTAGCTAAGCAACAAAAAAAATCATAATTCCCTCTCCGCAGCATAGATAGGAAATTCAACTAAATTAACCAAAAAATTCTATTGATTTGTTGATGTGACTGTATTTGCGATTAGGATCAGATGAGATTGATGATCAGGATCAGCGCTTTGGATGCTCTAATGTTACCCTGTAAATCTCCCAAGTGTTGAGGTTAAGTACTAAACTACACATTCCACCACGAGTTATATTCCGCATTTATTCTCACTCCCCTCCAACCTGAGACAGAGTCATTAATTATCCCATGGTTGGGGGAGAGGGGGTGCTCACTCAGAAGTTTTACTGCCACTCAAGCGGTAACACGTTTGCAGTTTGCAAGATTCATTGCTCAACTTCCTTTCTACTACCTCCATCACTTGATTATCAGGAGGATCGGTGACAACATTGAAATAATATCAGTAAAAGATGTTTAGATCGTCAGTCGACATCGTCTATTGTGTTTTAGAGGTTTTCACTTAATTTCTTCCAAGTACTGCAAAAGTCGAGACTTTACTGATAGATACGTAACTAGCCAAAGCAGTTTTGAGTTTACCACCTCTCTGCTGTTCTCTTCCTAGGCCTTTGACCAGAACTACTCACTTTATTCTCTAATCACATCTTGAAACACAAATTGTCATACTATGAGTGCCTACTAATATGCTTCTTGTCAAATTGAATTATAATTTTATTTATTACTATACCCTACCTATGACAAAACTACTTGTTATCTATTTAAGACTTATGGCAAACTATATATAAAATTTCCGATCTCCTGTAAGTTCTTTCAAATTTACGTTACTTCTCTTTTCTCCCCTCTATAAAATCAAAGAGGACATATACAATTTTTATATATACACTTTTTAAAACAACATTTATTTATAACTATACTTCCTAATGACATCTACATGTCAGTTTTTGTTATATTTTGTTGATCGTTTGGTGTGTATTGGATGTGGAGGTCAATCGGGTTGGTTTTCATCCGTCACATAATAATTTATTTGGTAGAATGTATGGATGTATTTGATACTCGATAATAGAGAGAAAAAAACATACAAATATTGCCCATTATAATATTTTCATTGCAATTCAGCGAATGTTGTGAGTAGAAGATTGATACTGTTAAAGAAATCGTACAAAATCATGGATTGAGATTTCTGCAAACTTCTGTATTTTTACTGCAGTTAGTCGGTATTCTAAAAGTTCAGACATGTGTGACTATGGTGAATGAATAGCACAGGGGACGGATTTATCTGTAGGATGAAAGCCGAGATTTTGAGGTAGGAGGAGGGAGTAATCCTGCCGTGAAAAATAGTGGGAGCTTTTTGGGATTCCACGAAACGGCTCCCTTCTACCATGAGATCATAGAGAGCTATTATAATAGTGGAGATCTATCGCCCAGTTGACTTTTGAGCGATGAGCGGGTGAGTCTAGTGGGGAAGGAAGGGTTTCCGGAAAGAAAGAAAATCTAGTAGGAGTTTAACAAGCTTTGATATGGTACAATAACTGTCATTTATATTCTGCGATTTATATTCTGAGTTCATAGTTAAAATACCTCCACTTCACGGGTGTATAAGAGCATGGATTTTGTCTTTTGGGGAGACTTTAAGTCCAGAAAAATCGTTTTCCCACTACTTTCCTCGCGTACGACACTTTACTCTAGGGGTGGTCTTCTAATCTATACATCCATACATTGTCTTCCCTTGCAGTTATCACACTTCCTTTACCATTACTTTCCTCATGCCATAGAAATATGTGCACAAGAGATCGCACAAAAACGACTCAAAGAAGTGAGAATTAACGTAATGTCTGATAGCCAGGCAGACCTAAAGGCCATTGCAGTCTACTCAATAACATCAAGGCTAACCAGGGACTGTCTAGACTCCCTGAAGGCTGCGGCTCGGGGCAACAGGTTGACTTTGCTCTGGTTCCCTGGCCATGAGGGATTAGACGGCAATGAAGAAGCCGATCGACTCGCTAAGCAGGGATCGGAGTCCCAATTTCGGTCCTGAACCCCTACTTGGGGTTGACAAGAGCTTCATTACTCAACAGGTCCAGAAATGGGAGGACAGCAAAAGAGCTGCATATTGGCGCAACACCAAAGCAGAGGCATGCCAAACCGCTGATCACTATCTCTAAAAATAAAGCAAATGCTCTGCTGTCACAGGAGGAAAGACCTTCGCACCATAGCAGGCCTTCTTACTGGCCATTGCTCCCTGAGATACCGTCTCAACAAGATGGGCAAGACCAGGACAGTTGAATGCCGACTCTGCTGCGAAGGAGTCGAGACAGAACACATCCTCTGCACACATTCTGAGTGCCCTGCTCTATCAGATTCCGGCACTTCGTAAGGGTACTCTTGTCCCGGCCGCAATTGCTCGGGAAACGCCCGAAAAACTTTGTGAAGGAAGAGGTTTTCTAACGGGCTCTTGAGTGAAAATGGGAATTGTGTCACAATAGATCAAACTTATGGTCTAATTGACTAAGGGCTTGCCCCCTCCAAAAAAAAAAAAATAAATAAATAATAATAATAATAATAATACCTTCCCCACCAGTTTTTTCTGTAACCACATTCTGAACGTAAAGAAAACCCATTAGTAATGTTTCAATCACTATGAGTTTGATAAATTACAAAAAAACAAAACTAAAACTCGGCCCTCGGCAGGGGTCGCCCCATGGGCCCCCGTATGCTTTTAATTCAAGAAACATGGAACATGCTTCAGCCGCGCTTTCTTATTCTGCTTAATTTTATATGGTTATTTGGAAGAAAGCGCTCAAACCTGTTCTGCTATTTCGATAGCCTTTTAAAAAATCAGTCTTCAGATAGGAAGGTTGTATTTGAGAGTCTTCAGATAGTTGTATTGAGATTAAAACATTATTTCAAACAACCCTGCCGCATAAGTTACACCACGTTACACGATCTTTAGTTCCGTATCAACGACTAAGCAAAATTTCGTGACTCGATACCGTTCCAAGTTACCGTTCCCGAAAAACGTTCAAACGTTGGCAAAAACACTTTTTGTCAGTTGGGTCAAAATCATGTTTCATTGTGTTTTTCATTCGGTGAAAAAATGTTCTAGCAAATAGAACACATTATTTCCGTTGTTCCATTCATGTGGAGAGGTTACTTGACTCAAAAGTCTGATGCCTATTGAGCTGTTAAACTTCACCTACAACGTCTGGAAGTTGTTGCTGTCGTAGAATTGACGCGGCCGAGAGAGTTCAAGTTCGAGGTTGCCACAAAACAGCGACAGTAGCTCTCATCGCTTGCATAATGCATCAGAAGTCGATCCTTCCTCAGTCCCTTTAGACTTGAGATGAGAATAACGATGGAGCGAATCGATACACGTACAGAGTTTAAGGGGGATCAGTGTGTAGTTTGTATGAACGGTATATAGGTGATATGCAAAGGTAGTCAAGTATGTACCATGCCCACGCATATCGGTAGGTACCCAAAGAAAGTTCACAGTATGAAAACAAAACAGCCAATTCTGCCGATGTTATGGTTCCATACCAGATGTAAACGTTTCCACCAGGAAACGAGTCCTGTCAATATTATCTACCAACTTCAGTGAATGAAAACATCATGAATAATAACTCGCTAGCCCCTGCGAAAACTAGTTTATCTATACAAAAGTTTGTCTTGCTTTTAGGTGAGAAGTGTTCAGTTTGTTCCCTCTTACTGTCAATGTATGTACCGAAATGAAAATAAATTATCTACTCCCGTAATTAAAAAATACTCTGCCAAGATGAGTTGGTTCACGCAGAACCCCCAATGTGGACTTATAAAAGTGATTGGTGCAAAAATCATGGGTTGACGTATTATAAAGTTGAACTTTCACTATCATGACGAAGTAATTCCAAAGTGATAAACAGCAACACGATTGAAAAGATTTTCGCTACTATATTGTAGAATGTTTGCTATTATGTATGTGGGTATCGAGGCTTCTTCTGATCCTAATGAAATAATTGAAGAGTCATCTTGGTCCCACCCTCCAATCTCTCTTCAAATTTGAGTAAAATTGGGAAATTGACACTTTAACACTGCAATTTTTGTAAGTGATGCAATTCCTGGGGCACCACCATCTATAGGTAAACGCGTACATCCCCAGCAAATTTATCAAAATCAACTGCAAGGGATTGACCAAGAAACACAGAAACAAAACTAAATCGGAAGATTTGTTTTTCAATCTACTACACGAATGCTTTCCTACCTTAGATAATGAAAGAGTAGACCAAGTGAAAAACGTCTGCCAAGTGGGTGTGGACATAGCTTCCTCGTATCCATAACCCGATTGTATAGATGATCCGATGCATAGTAGTTAATCTCAAAACATCAAAACAAGTTAATCTGTAACATCCCTGAAAATTTCATTGAAATCGAATGGAAAATGTAGAAGTTATGGCCGTTACAAGGAAATTCACGTTTGCGCATGCGCAGTGGCTACTATCAGTCCGAAGGTGGTGATCTTTTCTTTGGAGACCATCTACAACCTAATCCGCATAATCCCTGAAAATTTTATCGAAATCGGGTAGAAAAAGTGGAAGTTATGGCCGTTAAAAGGAAATTCACATTTGCGCATGCGCAGTGGCTACTATCAGTCCGAAGGTGGTGATTTTCATAGGGGACCATCTAAATACTAATCTGTAACATCCCTGAAAATTTCATCGAAATCGGATGGAAAATGTAGGAGTTATGGCCGTTACAAGGAATTCACGTTTGCGCATGCGCAGTCGCTTCTATCAGTCCGGGGATGATGAATTTCATAGGGGACCGTCTACACACCAACCCGCACAATCCCTGAAAATTTCATTGAAATCGGACAATGACTTCGTATAGTTATGCGCGTTACAAGGAATTCATGACAGACACACAGACAGACACACAGACACTGAACCAAAATTGTTCAGAAAGGTCTAAAACGCAAAACGCGAGTGAAAATTTTGATTTTTGAGAACTTTTTTTTTCGTCCTTGAAAATTGAAAACGAAGCTTCCGCTACCTTGGTAGACTCGGAAGCAGAAATCGAAGGTTTTAGTGATACCTCCCAATATTTATGTTTCTTAAAGTGAGTAAGCAACACTGCCCTCTTGACGGAGGTTTTTTCCTATCATATCCAAGAGTCAATCAAGAGTTCTGTCGGAAGTACCTCTAAAGAAAAGGACGTAAAACTACCTTTCAAGAACTCCTTGTGACGTCGAGTCGTTCGGTGGAGGGTGAACAACCAGAGAACATGCAACTCTTGAAAATTCTAGCGGCTGCGAAGTTTCCGCAGTCTAATGGCTTTTTCTCTAGTGGATTTAGAGGCCGGATTTAGTGGGGTAGAAAGGGGTTTAAAAAGGAGAAAAATAACCGCTACACAGAAAGAATGTTCCACATCAAGTGCTGGAGGTAAAAGAAATTCTTGCGTTATATTCTCTACTGTACTAGTTTCGTTCGGTGGATAACTACTACGAGTATGTTATGAACGATTCATTCTCGTACGTTGATCGTACGCCGTACGCGGCACTTTTGCCACTTAGCATTGACCGATTTTGATGAAATTTGGTATGTAGGCTCCTTCTGGGGTCTAGTTGTGCCCCGAAGATTTTGGTTGAGGTAAGTCACTTTCAAGGGTTCCAAAATCAATTTTGAAATTTTGAAAACGCCCTAACTCAAAAAATTTCGATATAAAGGTATTGTTTTTCTTTCAATTTAAGATTCTATAGAATTTTTAGAAATTTTTGAGACCACCCGGAGCTCTGTAGGACAAACCGTTCGCTCACTACGAGAATTTAAAGTTTGGACGTACGATAAATCAGAAACACGAGCGTGAATCGCAAAAGAGGCCTGATCTCCGTTCAAATTAAACCTGACCGAAATGCGATCGATGTTTTTCTTCATGTTGGATGGTTGGTGGCTTTGCAGACGAGTGATCTATATTGGAAAAATAAAAAATAACAAACCATTGTGTAATAATTTGCAGCGTTTTTTAACCAAATTAAGATTGTTTTGAATATTTAGAGACCACGCGGAGCTCTGTAGGACAATCCGTTCGGTCCCTACAAGAACTCAAGGGTCGGACTTGCGACAAAACAGAATCACAAGGGTGAATCACCAAAGAGGTCTAATCTCCGTTCAAATTTTATCTGACTTAAATTCTCTCGTCTGCAAAGATTGCAGCTTTGCCATTGTCACTATTTATTTATTTTTTGTTTTTTACCTACCAACCATAGGTCCCTACCTACTACCTATCGACTAGGGCATTTTTGACAATTTCAACCCTTAATTTCTATTTGGATTCCAAAATGAAGGGTTGAAATTTTCAAAAATGCCCTCAACTTTCACCACTTAAATTGAGTTTGGGCGGTTTATATAAGGCTTCACTGTAACTTTCAAAATCCCACTGCCTTCTAGAATAGACACTTAAAATGAGGAAAACATTCAAAATGATCCAAGAGAAAATTGTGTGGTAAAAAACTAACTTGAAAAACTAGGTGGCCAATGACTGGGGGTGGCCAATGATTGGTGCCTTTGCCCTATCTACTAATTTACTTTGGCCCTATCTACTAATTTGGCTCTGAAAACTCAAAATCTAAAAATTCGCACAGTCGCGGTTCTGGCGTATGAATGTTTTGGCGGTATGGCATTCGGTTTGCTTTGCACTGAGTAGGCATTTACAGCACCGCTACAAAATTTCTATGCTTCTTTCCGTTTCATTGTTTTCAACCACCCATTTAGAATTCAAACCAGAAAGAACTTTGTGCTCTTCTTTTTTTCGAATAAGTTGACTTCAGTAGGTATACAACTCATTTGAGCACAACTACGTTGTGGGTCTTGTCCGTAGCTCTGTGAGCACAGCACTGCCAATAGACTACCCATCGTTGACCCACCCAAGTTGACTACATCGGAATCCTGTAGACTGAAGACGAAGGGTACGGAAATAAAATCAAAAAGATCAGCTCAACCTCCGCTTCAACTCTCCCCTTCTGTGTTTACACGGTCCGCGCCTTGTCGGCACATTCAGATCGTATATTTGGCGTTGTCTATCCCAACGTGTAACTATTTACCAAACTTTGCTTCCACCGATGACAGTTCAAAACCTTTCATCGGAAATTGAAAACTGCAAATAATTACACAATGGTTACTGTACATTTGTAGATAAATGTGGGATTTTCGTGCTTCTTTTTTTATTTCTCAAAATTATAGTTCAAATAGAGAGCAGCATATAATATGATGCGTCGGAAATGAGCAGAAGTAGGTGAAAAAGGGAGAGGAAGAGGTGTAGTTTGCCATGAGTTCAGGAACTACCTCCAGGCTAATGAACATCGCTTGTTTCGGTGATAATAATAATAATCCGACATATTTATATGTATTATCCATGAGCACATAATATGCATGTCAAAACCTTCTCAATTTCTTATACCATCTCTATTATTGTTAGTTGTAAAGTCTAATAATTTATTGTGCACTAGTATAGATATCGTCCACGCTGAACAACAGTGACACAATTCTAAAAGTCGTCTGCTAAGTGCTTGTGGCACATAGCAATAACGTGATTGTGTTTACTTATAGTAAGGGGAGAACGTTGAAACGTCAACCCTATCGTTTAGTGAGAAAATGAGTTTGCAAATGGAATTCAGGGGAGACCATTCGAGGCCTTATCTCCACGATCCACGAAAAATGTCATGGAAATTGGACTGTTAATTCGTCCAAAACCAGGATTTTTTCTGGATAAAAAACCCGAAGAATCGGACTGTCAGATATGAAACCGAAAATGTTCAAGGAAGTTTGAAACGTGAATTGAGAGTGGAAACTTCGATATCGGTTGAAAGTTATTCCCTCTCCAAAGTGAAAATATTGCAGAGCCTGGTAGGCTTTCTTTCTGTCACTCAACAATAATATTATGACAGGGAAGAAAGCCGTTGTTCTTTCCATTCTTAAACTTCTTCGTTCGGGAAAGAAATGACGAGGCAATATTTTTATTCAGGTAATGTTTGGACTACAGGTTCTCCCCCCCCCCCCCCCCGTCATTAAACTCTCAGACGACCAGTGAGTGTCTCTGTTACTCTGTGGTTAAATATCTAGTGATATGCCTAATTTGTGTAGAATCTCTCTCTTCGAAAAGTTCGTGTATTGAGTAGGCTGACTATTTGGTAGGCGTAACAATTTGAAAAACTTACTTGAAGACTGCAGGAACTATTGTAAGTGGAGTGAATATCTTGGTGTGTACTTGATTCGATTCTGTGTGATCATGTTTTATTGAATAGCCCAAATCCTCCTGGTTTCTATCACGAACGATTTCAAATACTTATATTGGTGAGCAAGAGAGAGAGAGAGTATTTATTGCTATTATACAACGTACATTGCAAAAGTCAAGAGTAGGTACAGTAGTTCATGTATAACGGAGTGACTTGAAACTATACTAAAGAAAATAGTTACTATACTAAAGAAAAAGAGAAAGTTGAAAGAGCCAATTGTATTGGAAATTCCTCTATTTTTAAGAAACCTTAACAAAATTTCTGCCTTCTTGGGAGAAACAATAGATCATGGATAGGTATGTCCTATGTCCAACATTTAAATTAAATATTCCCTGGGGTCTATCCAAAATTGGTCCTTAAACTTCTGTATTCAACACCAGGGCCTTCTTAAGGCCATTTGGGATGACAAGTGTGCGAGTGATGATGCCAATAGTTTTTAACACTTATCTCAGCTGTCGGTTGACCTATTTTAAAATTTTGAAATGATCTGAGTTCATCTCAACCAATTAGAGGAAGCTTTAATTGCCGATTTCGCGAAAAAATTGTATTGATTAAACTTTTTTTGTTTTCTAGGAATTAATCAAAGTTTTGTCATAAACATGTATAATTATCAATTTAAACGTTTGCAATCATGAGCACATGAAAATATTGATTAGCCGAAGCGGCTGTTTAATGTTGTGTTTAATTGAAAAATCACTCAATTAGGCAAGTAGCAAGGGGTGACTCAGCCAAGAAAGGACTGGGAAGAAGGTTGGGTCTTAGGTGGGCACTCAGGTAGAAAGGTAAAATTACTTCGCAGACTAGCTTGCCAAAGAACTACTTTTTTTTAGTACTAGAGATAACCCACACTTCCTACAGGTCTGAAATGTCGCTCTGTGTTCCAAGAATATCAATCACTTGGTTCAAGGTTACAGTTGAATTACAGAATTTACAGAAGAATTATAGAAATATAGTTGATGATTTCGCCTCCCAAGCCAACCATCATTATTTAGATTTAAATGATTTATTTATAATAACAAGAATGATTAATCGTTGATTCACGCTCATGAAACCCTGGAAGAAACGCATGTCGGTAACCATAAATCTTTAATAATGAACAATATTGTCATCCAATACATACATCATAAATGTTAATTTAAGTTGATTTTCACGGTAGACACTAACTTCAGTAAACGGCATAAATGAAACTAAGAGAGAGAAAAAATCTGATCACAGAATTTTGACTGGAGGTTTTGCCTACTTCCGCCAGTGATTAGTCACTTGCCATTCTCACTTGTGTTTCTTCCTCAAAATTCGCCTCATCTTCAAGACCATATAAGAGTGAAGGGTTCGTCGTACAGAGCTGTGGTGGTCTAGTTTGATTCTAAAAATTCTATATAATTTCAAATTTGTTGTTCTTATTCCTGCTGTAGTCATGTTGTAGGTATATATGGAAATGGAAGTAGAAAGGACTCAGTTATCTTATACATTCACTTTGCTCTGGTAAGCGTTTTCGGGGCGAGCTATGGCCTCTTTTGGTTTATAATTTTCAATAATGAACCTTCGGAATCGACCAAGAAAAAACAGTTTAACCCCCCTCAAAACTTGTTGGTTTACGTTTCAAGGTACGTAGAATCCAAAAATCGAATAAAAATTTGGCCGTCCGTCCAACGTACGCGGCACTTTCCTTAGTTAGGATTGACCGATTTTGATGAAATTTGATGTAAGGGCTCCATTTGGGGTCTAGTTGTGCAGCAAAGCTTTTGGTTGATGTCAGAAACTTCTAAGGAGTGAAAATTAAGGGCTGAAAATTACAAGTGTCCTAGCTCGAAAACTCTCGAAATAAAGGTATCGTTATTTCACCAATTTTAAATAGTATTCATTTTTTAAACACCTCGCGGAGCTCTGTAGGGCAAACCGTTCGCTCCCTACGAGAGCTGAACAGACTTACGATAAATCAGAAACACGATTGTGAATCGCAAGAGAGGCCTAATCTCCGTTCAAATTTTAGCCGACCAAAATGCGATCGCTGTTCGTTTTTCTTCGAGTTCTACTCAGTTTTGCGTCCTTAGCAACCAGTAATCAAATTTATGAATGAAGGAATTCTTTATTTCTTCGAATGTATTGTGAAGCTTTTATTTCATATACCTAATGAACTCGATTATGAAGCGAAAATTTAGTTGGTAGGTCGTGACAATAGCAAAGCAGTGTTCTTTGCTGGGGAGTGATCTGTGCAGAAAAATAATAAATCTTTGTGTTATTATTTGCAGCATTTTCAAGCCTATGTTCAACAATCTGCAGTATGTAGGTATGTGTAGGTATGACTGCAGATTTTGATGAAAAACCAATACCTTTAAATCGAAGTTTTTCGAGCTAGGGAGTTTTGAACATTGCAACCCCTAATGTTCACGCCTTACAAGTGACTGATACTAATCTAAAACTTTGCGGCACAACTAGATCCCAAATATAACGAATCTCATCATACAAAATACACAGTAATATTATCTGGCCTCAACGCTACTCATCTTGGTCGTGAACGGCGAAATGAACTACCGATAAGAGATTTATGATCTCTGCTGCCGTGAGATTCCCACCCCCGAGCAACTTGTCCATCTCAGGGGTGGTTGAACTCCCGAGAGCGTCATTTAGAGCGAAACCGTCTGGACATATATTCTTTCTTTTGTTCGCGATTCATCAATCACTTTTGAAGGAGCATTTTCTCATCCGTTTCTCGCCCGAGAGCTCTTCCAGTTTCTTTCTCGATACTACCATTCCCTCATAAATGACAAGGTGCAGGAGTTGGGGGAGAAAGGTCGTATCAGAAGCACTGAAGTGACGACCCATTTCGTTGGATGATACGGAAGCGAAAATAGAGGTGGTGAATCAATAACACGTGCATGGTGGTACGAGACTCTGACGGGAATCGGACCATAACACTTGAAACAAGGCAACAATAATATACTAGCGGCAGTAGGAGTAGTTGCATAATTACAGAGTGCAATATGAACTCAGAACGAGGAAAAATCTTACTCTATATGGGCAAAATATACCGTTAAGCTCTTCCAGATTTCGAGACTTGTGGATGTTCAAATTTCATTGATTAGATTAAATAGTTGATATTCGATAGGCACCGCTAATCAGTCGTGACGGTACAAAACAAAGTCCAGGAACGTCTGAAACGTAAAACGCGAGTCGAAATTTTGATTTTGGAGAACACTTTTTTTTTCAACCTTGAAAAGTGAAAACCAAACTTCCGCTATCTTGGTAGATTCGGAAGCAATTCATACCTATTATACTTCAAAAAACACAAAAACAATAGGTATCTGAGGATATTGAGAAAGTTCACACGATACTGCACCCTCGTACAGACGAGTGTACTTCAGTACACACTTACTGCTGCACATGTTGGTATACAGTAGTAGATCGCTTAGCTACTAGAGACAGTATAATAGCGATTAATACAAATTCACAAAAAACTGCTTCCATTTACTATAACTGGAATCGAACTTATTACAATTTTTGAGTGGAAACAAGTAATTTTCTCTGTAACAGCGAAAATACGCATATTTTTAACCTGCTCTGGGATCTAAACGGTTCGTGTAACAAAACAATTTAGGAAATATATATATGTAGTGAAATTTGTAGCAAATTTAACGTGCTCTCATTTTGGATATACAAGTATTTTTGCCAAAAGTTGGCCGTTTCTGAGTTAGAGGCGAAAAACAAACAAAACTCGGCGCTGCGCGCCTCGGCGGGGGCTTCGCCCCCTGCACCCCCGGATGATTTCCGCTTAGAGCCTAATGGCTGAAATGTGACATACCTAGAAAAGGTTTTTGCTCCCTCTCCCTCTTTATCTTTCTTCCACTGTAATATTTAAGATACCTCCTTATTCATAATAACATCAGGTTGTCAAGCATATTTGTCGTCAAGCATATGATAAATCATAGCGCTACTTTCCTGTCGCTTTTTTCTGTCGCTTTTTTTACTGTCGATTTTTCCTGTCGTTTTTCGGCGGGGGGTCCCATCGCTAAAACCTTTTCAAGGTTAAAATCACTTTTTTGCCTTCACACCTTCAAGATCAAGTTTATTTGGAAGAAATAAATGTTCCACACACGATTCGAAAAATAGGGTACCTTCATAAAGATAGAAATTCGATTACTGGTTGCTAGGGAAGCAAAACTAAATACAACTCGGAAAAACGAACAGCGATCGCATTTTAGTCAGATAAAATTTGAACGGAGATTAGTCGTCTTTCGTGATTCACACTCGTGATTCTGTTTCATCGAAGGAAAACCGGTGGTCTCTCAAAATTCTAAAAATACAATGTAATCTTAAATTGGTGAAAAAACATTACTTTTATTTCGAGAGTTTTCGAGCAAGGGCACTCTTGAAAATGTGAACCCTCAATTTTCACCCCTTAGAAGTGATTGACATCAACCATAAGCTTCGGGGCACAACTAGACCCCAAATGGAGACCATATACCAAATTTTAACCAAATCGGTCCAGTGTTGCTAAGAAAAGTGCCGCGTACGGCGGACGGACGGAAAATTTTTTATTCGATGTTCGGATTCCACGTACCTTGAAACGTAAAACATCAAATTTTGAGGGGGGGTTAAAAAATTTTCTTCTTGCTCGATTCCAAAGGCTTATTATTGAAAATAACAAACCAAAAATTACCGCTGCAAATAGGCTGAATGAGGTGGTCCACTATCATATTTCACCGTTGGCATTTGTTGATCCTCTCATATCCCTTTAATTTCTCTAAGCCAATAGGATTCAAGTCTCCTTTCACTTATATCTGCTACAATCTGATTGGGTATGTCTCCGACTTTCTCGACCTGTGAGATTCACCCTTTCATTCATTTCATTCTCCCTTTCACCTGTAACTATAGTATTGGTAAGCCTTTGTGATGTACCTTCTTCTTAACTTCGTTTTTTATTAAAATGGGTTTCCACTACCTCGTTGCGAGTGATTTTATTCGTTTTATTCATTTGTATGCAGAAAAGTTTCGTTTTTGGATCTTTTACATCATCATGTTATTGCGCTATAAGCTACGTTTTGGGGTTGCACGAAAATTGTCTTTGTTTTTAGCTCTCGAAGAAAACTGGCAAAAGGCAAAATCTTGATATTATTCCGCGTTTGATAAAGGAACGGATTATTATTCTGAATAGCACCTTTCGTGTACGACCAAGATCAATTGGACAGATTACACCTGCTTCATAATGGGAAAGTTCTCCGCAGATTGGAATAAGCGATTTCAGTATGAGTGTAAAACGTTAGGGGTTCCTCCCGGTAAATCCTCATCCGGAGCTATAAAAGAGAGATAATGAGGAACAACATGCCACAGCCCACGGTTTAAGCTTCCTTGAGTGGTGTCAAGGGAAGGGGTTGTTATGGGAGGGTTTACGATTATACCCTTGTTCCGTCGAGGCATTTGATCGGCAGTAAAAACCCCAAGCTGGCAAATGAGGTTGCGACTCGATCCGAGCAGTCTGATAAATATGTACATACAGAGCTACCTTTTAACGTTTAAAAGGCTGTCATGTGAGTGTGGCTTGATTGTATTGATTATGCAAAACGTCTCTCCAAGTAGGTAGTGAAGATTGAAGGTATTAAGTATTTCAATTTTGATGAAACAGCTGTGCTCTCCCTACAATAATTGGTCCTCTTGACCACAATAGCCAAATCATTTCTACATACTACAGGGAAATCATGTTCTACATCATTGACTACAGGGAAAGAAGGAAGTATGTCACTTTTTTCCGAAAATGAGTTATAGTTGGCAACAAACTCTCTCAGGGACGTAGTTTCATAATATGAGATCAAAATGGGACAACAAAGTAGTAGGACCTGCGAGAAATAGCTCATGTTGGATCTGAAATTACTAAAGAGGGAGGAAGGTCCGAATAGAGGGAAAGAAAGGGGAAGGTTTGGAAAAAACAGGGAAAGAAAGAGGGAACTCCTTTGGACTATTCTCACTCTCGCCCTTCTTTTCCTGTTTTCTCTCTGACTCTCCCCCTTTGTCCACTTTTTTTGAGTAAGAATCAATTTTTTTTTCGATAAAACTATTTACCAATTGTGGGTGTTTATTAATTTATTTCTCTTCCCGTTATATCGTTAGATGAAAGTTCAACTAATGAGGAAAAATAAAACGACCCAGCCGTTCATCATTTTCTATACTTTTGGAATCGACCAAGAAAACAATTTCAACACCCCCTCAAAATTTGTTGATTTACGTTTCAAGGTACGTAGAATCCGAAAATCGAATACAAAATTTTCCGTCCGTCCGCCGTACTCGGCACTTTCCTTAGTTTCCATGGACCGATTTTGATGAAATTTGGTACATGGGCTCCATTTGAGGTCTAGTTTTTGGTTGATTTCAGTCACTGCTAAGGGGTGAAAATTAAGGAAAATTGTAAGGAAAAGTGCCCTAGCTCGAGAACTTTCGAAATAAAGGTATAGTTTTTTCACCAATTTTAAAAGTATTGAATTTTCAGAATTTTTAGAGACCACGCGGAGCTCTGTAGGAAAATCCGTTCGCTCTCGACGAGAACAGAAGGATTGGACTTACGATAAATCAGAAACACGAGTGTGAATCGCAAGAGAGGTCTAATCTCCTTTCAAATTTTAGCTGACGAAAATGCGATCGTTTTTCGTTTCTTCGAGTTGTACACAGTTTTAGATCCTTAGCAACCTTTTATTTCCTTAGCAACCAGTAATCAAATTTCTAAATGAAGGAATTCTTTATTTCTTCGAATGGAGCGTGAAGCTTTCATTTCATTTAATAAACTCGAATATGAAGCGAAAACTTAGTTTGTAGGTAGTGACAATGGCAAAGCTGTGATCTTTGCTGGGGAGTGATCTAAACAGAAAAATAATAAACCTTTGTATGATAATTAATTAGATTTTTTGATTCTACATACCTTGAAATGTAAACCAACAAATTTTGAGGGGTTGAACTTTTTTTCCTTGATCGATTCCTAAGGTTCATTATTGAAAATAATAAACCAATAATAACCCTTTGTTACTGAATTGCACCGTTCTTTCAAAACTATTAGCAATACATCGCCAGGCCCCATGCAAGTAGGTAGCTGGTAGCTACCACAGAGTACCAGAGACAAGTTGATAGCTACCGACCGCTGCAACTCTCAGGTGTGTTGCGGGCTGGTATCCCAGGCAAAATACGTACGTTCTATTTCGTCGTACTTCCTTTCTGTAAATAATAAAAAAGTCGCTAAATAATATTAATTTTCCAAAACTAATTTTTCTGGCTATTTATTAGTTGAAAAAATTTACAAGCAAGTTAAAAATCTTACGAATTACAAAATTTTAAAAATATTTAATTTACCTATTTTTATTCATTTTGCATTTTTTTTAGTAAGGCGAACGGTGTCTGCTTTGCTTGCCTGGGGAAGGCGCCACTGCCAAATCCTGCTCAAAAATAAGTTGTTAATAAATTGAATGGAGGAAATTTTGTTCGAACCCAGTTTTAGGATCGATTCCCTGAAGGTTTGCCACCTTAGAAGTGCGATAAAACACTTTTGAGGAGAAAAATACCTTACCTTCCTCGAAATATTGTCAGGTATGGAGAGGAACAGTTTTTTTTTAATTTTCACGAAAAAGCCGTTCAACTCCAGAATGTAAACATTCGGTAATATTTCTTCAGCGAACGACTTTTTCAACGCCGGTGGGTGTAAAATAAATGTTGCCTCGTTCTAATGCTTGTTCCCAAGAACTTCTCGGTGGTGTTGTGGTGATGTTGAGAGCCCCCATTATTTTTGCTCTGTAGCACCCGACTTACACTTTTCAGTATTCGTTTTCTCGACCTCTCCTGGACGGGCTTCAACCACTTTCGCGTTAGGGAAAAACTCACTCACCTTCTCAGTTTCAACGGCATGTAGTTACTTATTCGCTACCTAAATCCTAGTCTGGCGTGTAAAAGTAACTAATGGTTGGAATCCCTCAGTAAGCACCGTCCACGGAAGATTCATTGGTCGTTCAACTCAAAAAGTGAACTCAATTGTTACGAATGTTCAGCCGGTGTATCATTAGCGATATGAAGTGTGTTTGAGGCCTGCTGGAAATTGGATTAACATGTAAATAATATTCTTCTATTCTTGAACGAAATGAATGTAGAAGAGCTCTGTCACTGGGGAAAAATCTCTTTGTAATGTCTTCATGGTAATCTATCCGCTGTAAGCTTCAACGAGCGAGTCTAAATATTTGAGATCACCAAACAACTTGAGTGCAAACGGAATATACCAAATATCATGCATGTACATTATGAAACGAACTCTCCATTGAACGAAGGTCTGGATTCGGGGATTCGAAAAGATTTAGTCGAAACAGTGAATTTATGATTGATAACTAGTTTATTCAATAAATATTGAATGACTCGAATTATGATGCAAAAATGTAAAAGCCAAACGAAAGCAGTAAGAGAGCGTAACCAAGCAAAGTCGTGGGAAGATGCAAAGCGGGCAGGGGCGGAAGGCACCTGGACGCGTACAATGTTACCAACTACATGATTCGGCTTAAGCTGATCTACATTGAATCTACACAACGGGGAATTTCAGTCAATTTTTTAAAATTTGTTTTCAAAAGAGTATGGCTCAGGAATAAAGGTAATCGGGTTTGTTCGTCGAGAAAATGTTTTTAAAAAATCAGAGAAGCTAAGGGAAGTTGAAGATTTGAACGGTGTGACGTAGCTAGCCAACTGTCTTTGAAAAAAGTATCCATGCACAGAGAAGCGATGAAACCCTTGGAGGACCTCTTGGATACTACAAAATACTACTCACACACGCGCGCGGCATAAGTGTGTGTGATTTAAGGGAGGCCCGCCTTTTTTTCAAACGTGTGATCTCTTTAATTAATTTTTCTACCACATGTTATAGTATCATTGGGCTTAAAGTTGGAGTTTATAGGTTTTCAAGGGTGCTGAATCCAAATTTGAGGTCAAAAACCTGAATTTCCGACCCACCGAAATACCCCATTCAAAGCTTATAAGCAAGAACATGTTATTCGTATGGGTACATAGTATTGTATTAATATGTTCTAAATAGAAAATATTCAGAGTCAAAATATACAATAATCTTTTGAGAATGCAATGATATCCATGTGTTATGGATACTCGGTACATGACTACATGAACCGTATGACGTCACAGGGTAAGAGTCAATCATTGAAGACATCTTATTTCCAGCATTATCAATTATAGAAACCACTGGAAAAAGGTGCCCAAATTTGCATCGCACTCCGCTGTGTGGTGCACGGATGGATCAGTTGTGGGTGGAAGATCTGACATAGGTATTAAAGTCTGGTGAAGTCTGTTGGGACGAATACTAAGCTCTTTCAGGCAGAGTTCTATGAAATTCAATAATTGAATTTATTTAACAATTATTGTGCGAAGAAGAAATCCTGAATAAGCATCTCACGAGTGCCAAAGTATTACCTAAACATTTCATCCGACAGTCACGCTGCAATAGAAAGTTCGAAGTTGGCCCAGGAATGCCTGAATACCCTCCGACTTGGGTCCAGAGCAATCAGGTTACCGTTCTCTGGATTCCCGGACATGAAGGTCATGAAATTGCTGATTGTCAAGCCAAAAAAGGATCAGTCCCTGCCAACAGGGTCGGAACTGATCCTGGAAACTACTAAAAGCTACTGCAAAATGTAATGACTCATTTACTCGTATATGTTAGTTCTCCAATAAAGGACACTAGGGGAACCCCTGAGTGACTCATCACACCAGGTAGGTAGAGTGAGGTAAGGGGGTAAAACACGGCATCTGACGTCACCCTCCTCCACTCTCCCTTTACCTTGTTAAAGTACCATAAAAGGAGGACTCAGGGTTTTACCTTCATGCATTCATCTACAACAATTCAACTTGATTACTTCTCTCTCTCCTTCGTCACATCTTGGAAGCCCAAGTTTCTCGGAGGTATCAGTAAGCTCATCGCGCCGGCCTCTGCTCTCATTTAGCCACTAGTTAAATGTACTGCCTCCCTCCAATCTGCGGCTATCGCGCCGAGGAACGTGGCTGAGCTAAATCTTCATGCACTCCTGCAAACGGTAGGCCGAAACGCGCCGGGGAGAAAGTGCATCTCCATTCTCCATCCTTGTTGAGTAGGGTCCAATAGAAAACTTCAAGCCATCGAGAAGGCCATCGCCTTCACTCGACAACACGCTGACATAACACAGAACATGGTTGAAAACTGGGAAAGAAATGAACAAGTAAAATATTGGCTGATCCAAGTGCTACGTTTTTCATAAATTCAACGTCCGCAGATCTGAGCCTCCCGTTAAAACTCAATAAAATATCTGGATTCATTGGGCACAACCGACATACCACTACTTTTTAGGCATCTCTTTCACTCGCAGTGCATTTATTCAGTTCCTGTTCCGTGCTTAGACTTTAGCTTCCGAGTCTACCAAGGTTTTTTATTTTTTATTTTTACCAAGCTTTGTTTTCACTTTTCAAGGTTGAAACAAATTCTCCAAAATCATAATTTACACTCGCGTTTTACGTTTCAAACCTTTCTGAACAATTTTGGTTCCGTCATGAAATCCTTGCCGCAGCCATAACTTCTACAATTCTGACCCAATTTCGATGAAATTCTCAGGAATTGTCGGGTTGGCGTGTAGATGGTCCCCTACGAAAATCATGGCCCCGAAATTCCAAGTATTTCATGTGTATTTCCTAGTTACAGCCATATTCTACATTTCCCATCTGATTTCGATGAAATTTTCAGGAATTATAAGAATTGGGTTGTAGGTGGTCCCCTATGAAAATCATGGCCCCAAGTTCAAAGTATTTTGTGCGCATGCGCAAAACGTAAAATCCTTGTGACAGCCATAACTTCTACATTTTCCTACAATATTCAGAGATTGTGCGGGTTGACGTGTAGCGTCCTCTATGGGTACTGAAGTTACTAAGTTATGGATACGAGGAAGCTATGTGCCACACACACTAGGCAGACGATTTTCACATTTGTACTGGTTGTTATCGTCTCCTTCGACGACTAACCTTCACCAACGACTACCAGGCCCCGGCATTGAACTCGAGGAGTTCAAGCCCTTCTTCATCTCAGGAACCTCTTCATACTACTTTTGCCTTCTCCTTTTCAACCTTCCTTCCTCTCATCGAGAAATGACACAAAGAAAACGAGGATTTTCTCCTGTGAAAATAAAGTTGATTATTAACCTTGCGCGATAATTTGACTGGTAGCTACTATAAATGGAAAAGCAGTGGTCTTCTCAAACGGGTGATTTTTACTGACAAATAATAAACCGTTATGTAATAATTTCCAGCGTTTTTCCGATGCTTGTATTGATTGAGGAAGAACCATGAGGCACCTGGTGAAAAAGGCCGATACAACTGTTGCTTCCCCTTACAGAACTTAAGCCCTTCCCTTACAAGGTAGGACTTCCCACCTGTTTATTGAGGAAATATAACAAGCTTTGTGTCAACAAGTCGTGTTGGGGTTATTCGGTCAACTTTGAACGAAAGTAGTTGAATCGAACGATCGACATCAACACGGATTTAGGTCGACCCGACGTATTGACAGATCTCGAAATCCCCGATGGAGGTTTTCGATACCTCCGGACCATTAAAACTTTGATTGCTTCACAAGAATCCGGTTTCGATCACCGTTTAGACATAGGGAAGCTGTTGTAAGTAGTTTTGCGAGATGAATGACACCGCTCGTAAATTTCACCACTGATCTGACTCGAATCAAAATTCGCATTTAGGAAGTTTGGGAGAACCTCCATTGTCAATAGTGGAGTTTACTCAACTATTCGTTAACAAACGGGTTACTAGCCAGTTGCTTGAATATGGAGCGATCAATTACAACTAGAAGTTATTTTTTTATTTATTTTTTTTTCGGCAGGTAGGTGAGAAAATCTTTAAGATCCACAGGTGGAGTTGGATCTCGTAAGATACCTTGAAGGATCCGCGACTTCAAGGTTATGTGGGATTCAAACCCACTAAAAAAACACCTCCTTTTCTCCCACGTTGGATGATCAGCCTGGAACTGTTTAACACATTACTTCAGGCTGAGTCCTGGGGCACTTCATCAGTTCTGGATGGCGGGACGGACCAGGTGTTCCCTTCTCTGTCTCTCTCGTTCTAACAATGTCTTCCTTGTCAGGATATTCTCTGCGTACGCTGCCACAAGACTCCAGCTCCTCTCACCTTCCAGCATCTTGCTGACGACAGCTTCTGGTGTTGGAATTTGGGGAGTTAATCCCAGCTCTGCCAGCAGCTGGCTTCTTTCAGCCGCCCATTTGGTGCATTTGAAAAAGGTGTGCAGCGCATCATCATCTTCTCTCTTCTGACAGTGCGGACATGTTGGGACAGTTACCTTTCCCATTTTATGTAGATAGGCATAAAACAGTCCATGTCCTGTGAAGAATTGTGTGAGGAAAAAGTTCAATTCTCCATGCTTCCTGTCCGTCCATTTCTGGTTGTTTGGCACTAGCCGTGCGGTCCACCGTCCTCTATATTCTCTTGTCCATATCTCTTGCCAGCTTACCATCGTGCAATCTCTTTCTTCCTTGTCTATGCGGGACCTGTCTCCTTCATCCCTTCTGTCGAAAATTCTTTTTCTCTCTGAAGCCATCAGCTGGATCGGTATGACACTGGTAAGCACAAAGATAGCGGGTTCTGACACTGTTCGGTAAGCACAGGCGATTCGTAGAGCTCCTCTTCGCTGCACAGCTATCAGTCTCTGTCGGAGATACGCCACGCTCAGTGCATCCGCCCACACCTCCGCTCCATACAAGAGAATTGACTCCACCACTGTCATCATCAAGCGTCTCTTGCATGGTCTAGGGCCATTTATGTTTCTCATAAGGTGACAAAGTGCTGCCGATTTTTGTGCAGCCCTGTCTGCAGTTCTTCTTAAATGTTCACCAAATGTGATGTTTGTGTCCAACATGACTCCTAGATATCTGGCTGCTGGTTTAGTTGTTATTTCAGTGTTTCCGATCCGCATTGGGATGATGGTAGGTATGCGCTTACGGGTGAAGATGACTACCTCTGTTTTTGATGTAGCTAGTGCCAGGCTATGTTCTTCCATCCACTCCGTTACTGATGATCTGCTCCAACTTGGCTTGGGCTGAATCCATTGTCCTTGTGAGTACTACTGCTGCCACATCATCAGCATATCCAACAAGGAAACAGTCCTCAGGCATTTCCAATCTTAGGACCCCGTCGTATGATGCATTCCACTGTTGAGGACCTAGTACAGATCCCTGAGCAGCCCCTGATGTGATATCCTTCGTTTGTACCCCTTGAGCAGTCTCATATGTTAGCGTTCTGTTCTTAAGGTAGCTGTCCATAACATTCAGTAGATAAGGTGGAACCCTGAAATCAATACTAAAGGCTTTTAATATATCCAACCATCTTGCAGAGTTAAAGGCATTTTTCATCAAGGGTCACCAGGAGTGCAAGGTTTCTGTTGTACCTGCTGCCTTCCTGTGATCTTCTTACTGCAGTCACCACATCTGTTAGTGCATGGACAGTTGAACGACCCTTCCGGAAACCATACTGTCTGGGAGATAGATCTCCCGCTTGCTCTATTGCAGGCAGTAGCCGGAGCAGAAGTAGTTTCTCATAGCCCTTTCCAGCTGTGTCCAGCATACACAATGGTCTCCAGGATGACGGCAGGCTTTGGTCCCCTTTACCCTTATCTAAGAGGACCAGGCGAGCAGCCTTCCATCGCTCGCTAAAGACCCCAGCACCAAGGCATGCTTTATACATCCTCAGGAGCAGCTGTGGGCAGGCTTCCGTGGCTATTTTGAGTACCTCTGACGGTATGCCATCAGGTCCAGGCGCTTTGTTGTTTTTTAATGCTCCAATTGCTTTTTTTTAGTTCGTTCACTGTAAATAGGGGTGTGTCTGTTCTTCTTACACTTCTATAATCTATATCTCTGGGAGGATGGGTTGGGAAGAGGCCATTTACGATGGACTAGAAGTTATTGGGAGGGACGTTAATCACACTGAGGGATTCGAGAAATCAGGGAAAACACACGTGGAAAATCAGCAAAGCAAAAACTAGGTACTAGTAGAAGTCTCATTAAAATGTGTCAACGACGTTGCTGCGATGAAACAACAAGTTGAACAATTTTACTCACCGCGTTATCACCTTGACAACAGGAAAGCAACAAGGCGGGCCTTCGGCAATGTTCGGCCTTGTTCGTCACTGCCCAGTCTCCCAATAACGTCTAGTTCAAGGAGCGATTTTTTGGCTTTCATCCAGCTTTTGGTTTACTGTTTTCTATAATGAACCTCTGGAGTCGACCAAGAAAAACATTTTTTAACCACCCCCTTAAAATTTGTTGGTTTACGTTTCAGACCACCAACCAAATGGAAATGAGGGGTTGAAATTTTCAAAAATGCCCTAGTAAGTAGTAGGTACCTACGGTTGGTAGGTAGGATCTATACAGAAGGGTGATCTATACAGAAAATAGTAAACCTTTGGGCAATGATTTGCAGCGTTTTTTTTCACCTTCCATCATTTGTTCACCTATTTTTTTACCTACCAACTATTGGTAGGTACTACCTACCACACCATACTGCCTTCACACGTTCACAATCAAGTTTATTAGAAAGAACTAAACGCTTCACACTCGATTCGAAAAATAGAGAGCTTCATATGGAAATTTTATTAATTACTGGTTACTCGGAAAGCAAAACAGAATACAGTCGAAGAAATTAACAGCGATAATAATTATCGCATTTTTGTCAGATAAAATTTGGACGGAGATTAAACCTCATGATTCTGTTTTATCGAAGGAAAACCCTTAAGTACTCGTAGGGACCGAACGGTTTGTCCTGCAGAGCTGCGGGTGGTCTCAAAATTTTTTTAAAATTTAATACTTTTTAAAATTGGTAAAAAAATGATACGTTTATTTCGAGAGTTTTCAAGCTAGGGCACTTTAGACAATTTCAACCCCTAGAATTTTCACCCCTTAGAAGTGATTGACATCAACCAAAAGCTTCGCGGCACAACTAGACCCCAAATGGAGCCGATATACCTAATTTGAACCAAATCGGTCCAGTGTTGCTAAGAAACGTGCCGCGTACGGCCGAGGGACGGAAATTTTTTTATTGGATTTTCGGATTCTCCGTACCTTGAAACGTAAAACATCGAATTTTGAGGGGGGGTTAACATTTTTTTTTCTTGTTCGATTCCAAGGCTTATTATTGAAAATAATTAAACCAAAACGTGAAATTTGCACTTAAGCCGGTCTTGAATTCAGCCAGCGACATAAGGAGAAATTTCATTGCTACGCAAAGATTGTTAGAATGCAGAAGAAGGCTCTGCGAAAAATCAGTAACCTTCGCCAACTAACCGAGATCTACGGATGTTGCAGGTAATGGAGGAGGAGCATCTCAGGGTCCGCTAATGGTGTGCCGATTCGGTGGTTCGAACTACCGCGACAAGTTGGAGCTCTGCCTCATCATGGAGTTGAATGATTCGTTCAACTTCAGCGCCGTCGACGCTTGGCTCATCATCAAGCAGCATCGGGACAACGCCAAGAACGTCAGCGAGGCCACAGAGGTGAGTGAGGGCTGCTGGGTGGCGAATATCGAGAGAAAAGTCAGTCCATGCAGAGTTTGAGTAGATGAGAGAATTTTCATGTAAATTTTTAGAGGTACGATGACAAAAATCGAAATATTTGTTTGGTAGTAATAAATTAATTGTTTGGTAGAGCTGTAAGCCTTGTAATTGTTGCCATAAAAACATATTCTTTAGTAATGCATGCATTCCTGTTGACGTCCCATTGGATAAGCATTAGGTCAGTTAATACCAGTTGGTAAGCGAAAAAAACTGTTCACTCGATGTAATTTATCAAGTATTTTAGGCAAGAAATAGTGATCCTCCCCCCCCTCCCGCTCTTCACCTTTATCCACCATAACATTTATAGCAGCGTAGGAGCCTCCAATTTGAAGAGCATTTTAAAAACCATGATCTACGATACCCAAAATGCGAATTCGAGTTCACCCCCCCCTCCTCCAATGGTGTCAGTCTGGCACCAAAGCGGTAATACCTCGTAACGTTGAACTTTCATCTATTTGTTTTGGTAGGCAGTCCGTCCGGCAGTCAGTTCATTTCCGTATTCAAGGTGAAACACAAAAAACCAAAAAAAAAAAACAAACGTCTGCCAAGTGGGTGTGGCACATAGCTTCCTCGTATCCATAACCTGATTGTATAGATGATCCGATGCATAGTAGTTAATCTCAAAACACCAATCTCTAAGTACCTTTCACTACCCTCATAGGGGACCATCTACACGCTAATCTGGACAATCCTAGAAAATGTAATCAAATTCGGATGAAAAATTAAGTGAGTAGATGTATGTGATTTGATCAAAAAAAATCTTATCCTCGGCTGGGATTCGAACCCGCGGCCCCTGGAGCTCAAGTCAAGAATCTTTCCTCTGAGCTATTAAACTTGTCATGAATAAGACTTGAGATTCTCACAGGAGACCATCTATGAATAAATCCCTCTATGAAAAACAATTCTCTATGATTTTCATAGGGGACCATCTAAACACTACTCTGTAACATCCCTGAAAATTTCATTGAAATCGGATGGAAAATGTAGAAGTTATGGCCGTTACAAGGAAATTCACGTTTGCGCATGCGCAGTGGCTACTATCAGTCCAAAGGTGGTGATTTTCATAGGGGACCATCTAAATACTAATCTGTAACATCCCTGAAAATGTCATTGAAATCGGATTGAGATTGTGGAAGTTATGGCCGTTACAAGGAATTCACGTTTGCGCATGCGCAGTGGCTACTATCAGTCCAAAGGTGGTGATTTTCATAGGGGACCATCTAAATACTAATCTGTAACATCCCTGAAAATGTCATTGAAATCGGATTGAGATTGTGGAAGTTATGGCCGTTACAAGGAATTCACGTTTGCGCATGCGCAGTCGCTTCTATCAGTCCGGGGATGATGATATTCATAGGGAACCATCTACAACCTAATCCACAAAATACCTGAAAATTTCATCGAAATCGATTGAAAATGTGGAACTTATGGCCGTTACAAGGAAATTCACGTTTGCGCATGCGCAGTAGCTACTATCAATCCGAAGGTGGTGATTTTCATAGGGGGCCATTTAAATACTAATCTGTAACATCCCTGAGAATTTCATTGAAATCAGATGCAAAATGTAGAAGTTATGGCTGTTACAAGGAATTCACGTTTGCGCATGCGCAGTCGCTTGTATCAGTCCTAGGATGATGATTTTCATAGGAGACCGTCTACACACCAACCCGCACCATCCCTGAAAATTTCATCGAAATCGGACAATAACTTCGTATAGTTATGCGCGTTACAAGGAATTGATGACAGACGGACAGACACACAGACACGGAACCAAAATTGTTCAGAAAGGTCTAAAACGCAAAACGCGAGTGAAAATTTTGATTTTGGAGAACTTTTTTTTTTCATCCTTGAAAAGTGAAAACAAAGCTTCCGCTACCTTGGTAGACTCGGAAGCAAAAAAAAAAAAAAAACATGAAATATGCGGTTATTGGTGTTCTGCTACTATTAGTTCCATGGTGAGACAGTGAATAATTCATGAAAATCCGGAGGTATAATGGAGGATACAATTAGTAAGCAGTAAAGGAACCGAAATATTGAAAAATCGGATATTTTGTGAATATTATCTCTCACTCGCCCCCTCCACGTGCGAATTTTGATACTCTGGTGAAATAGTGCGCAATTTGGAAGATTCATGAGTCGAACAAAAAAAGAAACACTCAAAACGGTTGGAAATTGAGGCCTGGGCAGTGTTTACAAGATTATACCCGCAAACGCACGGTTTTTGAGCATTAACCCCCCCTTTCCACCCCTTTAAAGGCAAAATTCGAAATTTCGGCGACGTAGTGCACAATTAGATAGTTTTCTGCGACGAACAAAAAACAACCAGGAAAATCAGTTGAGATCTAAGGCCTGGGCAGACGACACAATATTTTGTCACACACACACACACACACACACACACAGACATACATCTGGTTTTTTTTTTCGCTGATTTGGATTCAGAATGGTCAAAAACGGATTTGTCTGTGGTTATTTTTTTTCTGTTGAGTGTTGTCCAACTTCACCCCAGATCGATCGCATAAGGACGCCCAAGTCTTACTGTGGGACGTCCTAAAAATATATATTAAAAAAAAAATCAAATTATACTACAATCAACTATTTGGTTAAAAATTATAGAAAACCCGCAAATACTCTCCTCGTCACTTCAAACAAATAGAGTTTCCCTATAATACTTGCTATTGCATTTTTGGGTACAACGATTATACGCAGGTTTTGTAAGACCAAATTTCCAATTTTCGGCATGCGTTTGCGAGAGGTTTTGGAGGGTCGGGAGGGGGAGGAATCGGAGGCGGGACGAGTCAGAGGCGAGAGGATTTGGAGGGTCGGGAGGGGAAGGAATCTGTGGCGGGAGGAGTCAGAGGCGAGAGTTTTCGGAGGGTCGGGAGCGGACGAATCGGGGGCGGGATGAGTTAGAGGTGAGAGGTTTCGGAGGGTCGGGAGCGGAGGAATCGGAGGCGGGACGAGTCAGAGGCGAGAGGTTTTGGAGGGTCGGGAGGGGGAGGAATCGGGGGCGGGAGGAGTCAGAGGCGAGAGGTTTCGGAGGGTCGGGAGGGGGAGGAATCGGGGGCGGGATAAGTCAGAGGCAAAAGGTTTCGGAGGGTCGGGAAGGGGAGGAATTGGAGGCGGGACGAGTCATAGGCGAGAGGTTTCGGAGGGTCGGGAGCGGAGGAATCGGAGGCGGGACGAGTCAGAGGCGAGAGGTTTTGGAGGGTCGGGAGGGGGAGGAATCGGGGGCGGGAGGAGTCAGAGGCGAGAGGTTTCGGAGAGGCGGGAGGGGGAGGAATTGGAGGCGGGAGGAGTCAGAGGCGAGAGGTTTCGGAGGGTCGTGAGTGGGAGGAATAGGAGGCGGGAGGAGTCGGAGGCGAGAGGTTTCGGAGGGTCGTGAGGGGGAGGAATCGTAGGCGGGACGAGTCCGAGGCGAGAGGTTTAGGAGGGTCGGGAGGAGGAGGAATTGGAGGCGGGACGGGTCGGAGGCGAGAGGTTTCGGAGAGGCGTGAGGGGGAGGAATCGGAGGCAGGAGGAGTCAGAGGCGGGAGGAGTCAGAGGCGAGAGGTTTCGGAGTGGCGGGAGGGGGATGAATCGGAGGCGGGAGGAGTCAGAGGCGGGAGGTTTTGGAGTGGCGGGAGGGGGAGGAATTGGAGGCGGGACGAGTCAGAGGCGAAAGGTTTCGGTGGGCTGGGAGGGGGAGGAATGGGGGGCGGGAGGAGTCGGAGGCAAGAGGTTTTGGAGGGGCGGGAGGGGGAGGAATCGGAGGCGGGACGAGTCAGAGGCGAGAGGTTTCGGAGGGATGTGAGGGGGAGGAATCGGAGGCGGGAGGACTCAGAGGCGAGAGGTTTTGGTGGGTCGGGAGGGGGAGGAATCGGTGGCGGGAGGAGTCGGAGGCAAGAGGTTTTGGAGGGGTGGGAGGGGGAGGAATCGGAGGCGGGACGAGTCAGAGGCGAGAGGTTTCGGAGGGTCGGGAGGGGGAGGAATCGGTGGCTGGAGAAGAAGTGGATGGGAAGAGTCAGAGTCCGTGTAATATCAATCCCCCTCTACAACTTTTGATGTTGATATACCATTAGCTTAAAATTTAAAGAAAAAATCAAAATTAAAAAGAAAAGAAAAAAAATTTTAAATAAAAAAAAAACAAGCCTTTTTTTTTGTTAATTAAGTAGGTAAATGAACTAAAAAGTTAAAAATAATTTACCTTTAATAAGAAACATCACACTTTATAGAGATAACACTTTATCAAATTCCTTTTTTTTAAAAATAAAAGCGTGTTACATTTAGTATCTTCTTTTTCCTCTTTCTATCACAATGTAACATTTTATTATTTTTATTATTTTTATTTTAAAAAATTGGGAATTTGATAAAGTGTTATCTCTATAAAGTGTGATATTTCTTATTAGAGGTAAATTATGTTTAACTATTTAGTTCATTTAATAAAAAAAGCTTGTTTTTGTAAAAGGATTTTTTTCTTTAATTTTTTTATTCAACTTGTTAATCATCACAACACAAGAAAGACAGTAAAGTAAAAACATTTTCCTGCGCAACACGTGTTGAATAAAATTACCAACAGGTAATCGTTCATCGAGTGAATCAACCTATTTCAGATGCGTATGAATTAACATCATCTACGTTTATGAGGCACCTCAGAATTACTGAAACTTACTCAGATGACCAGTATTTGTTTCTTACTAACTAAAAATTACTCAGATGACCAGCATTTGTTTCTTCGTTGGTTTCAGGTGATTCTGATCATCATCTACTCCGCGCTCATCTTTCTTGGCGTCCTGTCGAACGTAGTCGTGAGCTTCGTGGTGGCGCGGCGGCCGCAGATGCACACCGCTCGCAACCTCTACATAGTCAACCTGACCGTGTCCGATCTGACGCTGTGCATGATCTGCATGCCCTTCACGCTCGTTCACATCATCAACCGGCCCTGGACGCTCGGCGTGGCGCTGTGCAAGTTGGTGCCGTTCGTGCAGGGCACCAACATCATGGTGAGCGTCGGCACCATCACCGTCATCGCTCTCGACCGCTACTTCACGATCGTGCGAGGGCAGGACGGACCGACGACGCGCCGCCGCGTCATCATCTCCATCATCGCCGTCTGGGCCCTCTCCATGCTCACCACCGCCCCCGTCCTCTTCTTTCAGGTGAGTCGAAGTGAATAACCATATTATCAGCGCACATTTTATAATAACGATGATTATTAATCATCAACTGTGTTGTAGCGGGTACCTGATAAATTATCAATATTACCTACTCATCATCCAAAAAAAAAAACAAAAAAAAAAACAACAAAAACGTCTGCCAAGTGGGTGTGGCACATAGCTTCCTCGTGTCCATAACCCCATTATACAGGGTGTAACGGTTAAGGTCGTACCACCGGCCAGGATTCGATTCTACAACTAATTTGTGACTTTTTTTGTCTCATGACTTTTTTTTCTTAACCCCCTTAAAATCGGACTTTTTTCACTTTTAAGATTTTTTTCGTATTGTCGACCTTACGCCATTAAAACAGCCATAACTCCCTTGTTTTTCAATCAAAATTCAAATGTAATTATACCGTTGGAAAGAGCGTTAAATTGTCTACCTCCCTAGTGTTAAATAAAACTTTTTAAAGACTAAAATGTTGAAAATTGCGCCCGAATAGTAAAATCTCGAAAATTTTGGAAATTTTTCGTTTTTTCAAACGTTTGTAACACTAAGTGAAACTGCCGGTTAAGTTCACACTGTAACCCTAAAAGTTGGCCAAAAATCTCAGCTTTCCAACGGTATGGTCATAAAATTGTTTACAGTGGACTAATGGTGTAAAATCCTCGTTCCCATGCCAAAAACCGTGGATCTTCCAGTGTAAATCGACGTTTCGCGAAAATCAGCATTTTTACCCTAAAATGAGTTAGGCAGCCATCTTTTCGTACTTTGTCTCACTGAGTCAAATGATGACAGAAGACTTATCGAAAAAGCAGTCACTGATATCTGGTCCAATTCACTTTTCGAAAATTGTCTTAATTTCTGTTAATTTGTATGCCAATTTTTTTATTACTAGATCGGCCAAGTTAAACGTTACTACCGTTGACAATAAGGTCAAAGGTATGTTTTTAAACATGTTTTAAAACATTAAACATGTTTTAAAACAAGCAAGTAATCAAACCACCCTGTTCATAATAACACTAGGTTCCGAACATCAGATTAGTTATCTGATCAGTGATCAGTTCGTGACCTGCCTACACATCTACTTGTATCATGGCAACTTTTTCCAATCAAGAGTATGCCGATATGATGCTGGTTTATGGTTTCACAAACCAAAACGCCAGTGAAGCTATATGGGAATACCAGCGGCGGTTCCCACACAGACGCGTCGCCTCCAAAAAGTGTTTTCAAGGGTATGTAACCGGCTGACTATGCTGTTCATGTTTTGTGTTCTGTACGCGTCACTAGCAAAGGGGATTCATGTCATTTCGCTCACCGGATTTCAACTGTAAG
Organism: Apolygus lucorum; assembly: GCA_009739505.2. Lineage (NCBI taxonomy): Eukaryota > Metazoa > Arthropoda > Insecta > Hemiptera > Miridae > Apolygus > Apolygus lucorum. The sequence continues at coordinate 38,873,123 of CM019178.2, forward strand.
TATTGAATCCTTCCTCCAATAATAATTGTGTCTTCCATCAACTTGAAAGGCTTATCCCATTCATACAGAAAATCAGATTGGTTTTGTTTGTTATTGATATCTTCCGGTTTTATGAACTGCTATTTTGTTTTTTACAGGTTATTATGAACAGGGTGGTTTGATTATTTGCGATGACGGGAGGAGAATGGACATCAAAAACATACCTTCGACGTTATTGTCAAAGGTAGTAACGTATAACTTGGCCGATCTAGTAATAAAAAAATTGGCAAACAAATTAACAGAAATTAAGACAATTTTCGATAAGTCTTGTGTCATCATTTGACTCAGTGAGACAAAGTACGAAAAGATGGCTGCCTAACTCATTTTAGGGTGAAAATGCTGATTTTCGCGAAACGTCGATTTACACTGGAAGATCCACGGTTATTGGCACGGGAACGAGTATTTTACACCATCAGTCTACTGTAAACAATTTTATGACCATACCGTTGGAAAGCTGAGATTTTGGGCCAACTTTTGGGGTTACAGTGTGAACTTAACCGGCAGTTTCAATTAGTGTTACAAACGTTTGAAAAAACGAAAAATTTCCGAAATTTTCGAGATTTTACTATTTGTGCCCTTTTTTCAACTTTTTAGTCTTCTTTAAAAAAATTTATTTAACACTATGGAGATAGAGAATTTAACGTGCTTTCCAACGGTATAATTACATTTGAATTTTGATTGAAAAACAAGGGAGTTATGGCTGTTTTAATGGCGTAAGGTCGACAATACGAAAAAAATCTTAAAAGTGAAAAAAGTCCGATTTTAAGGGGGTTAAGAAAAAAAAGTCAAGAGACAAAAAAAGTCACAAATAAGTTGTAGAATTGAACCCTGGCCGGTGGTACGACCTTAACCGTTACACCCTGTATAGATAATCCGATGCATAGTAGTCAAATATCAAGCAAGATATTTCCGCCGAGAATTAAAAAACGCTGCAAATTATTACACAATGGTTTATTATTTTTCTATATAGATCACTCGTCTACAAAATCACCAACCATCCAATATGAAGAGAAGAAAAAAAAAATCAAAATCACCAACCATCCAATATGAAGAGAAGAAAAAAAAAAATCAAAATCACCAACCATTGATCGCATTTCGGTCAGCTCTAACTTGAACGGAGATTAGGCCTCTTTCGCGATTCACACTCGTGTTTTGATATATATATATATATATATATATATATATATAGATATATATATATATATATATATATATATATATATATATATATATATATATATATATATATATATATATATATATATATATATATATATATATATATATATATATATATATATATGCATATTGCGTGCATCTGGCGTCCGCCCTACAGAAAGTTACATTCAAAGTGGCGTCCCGTGCAAAGTGGCGTCCGTATACGGACGTCATTTTACACAACAGGCTCATCTTGTACAGAATGATTCATTGAGGCCTCTCCCCCTTTTTTAGGAGGACGTCATTTTGACGGTTTTCGTCAGCAAACGTATAGATTTAGTGCACGCAATTTCCGCTAGGACGCTGCGCACGTTTCGTATATGATTTGCAAAAGTTAAACTTTACACGAAGCGGTGGAAGTGGCGTCCAGGTTGCAATCCCCGGTTCTCCCATTCCAGCAGCCATCGAACTAAAACACCTGGAATGCCGTCTCAGCGTCCTCAATTTCTGATGATTTTCACGTACAACCAATCGTTCCTAGGGAAAACTAACTTCCTCATTTTCCACCCCACAAAAATCGTTCACCACTCATTGGAAAGCTCTCAATTTATTAAACATAAGGCATAATATGTCTCTCGTGGTTGAGTACTTGTACGAAAGCGGTATCCACCGTTTGTGTTTTAGTAAGAAGCTTTTTCATTTGGTTGCTAATTTTTTACTTCTGAATGGTTTTTCACGAACCTACCTCAACACCAAAAACCGCGCAAAAATCTTAGCTTTATAATATTTGAAGTTGAAAAATATTCAACACTATTGAATTTCGGGATAAAAGCGTCCTAGCAACGTAAATTTCCGAAATCAAGTTCCCTATTTCTTCGAATCGAGTGTGAAGCTTTTATGTATTCTAAATAAACTTGATTGTTATTGTGATTGATCGTGTAGTTAGGTAGTAGGTAGGTAGTAACGATGGTTGGTTTACGTTTCAAAGTACGTAGAATCCGAAAATCGAACTTAAAAAAACCGACCATCCGCGGCATTTTAACACAGAATGTGTTTTTGCGATGACCTACCGAAAAATATTCGTCACGAAAAAGCGACAGAAAAAACATCTGGTGATATGTTTATTGGTTGTCATGTTAATGTCAACTCCACATTTATTATTGTTGTTTTTTATTTAACGGATGACTAGTATCGCAAAAACACATTCTGTGTTCCTATGATTTCATACAGAGTATGGAAAAAGAAATAAACCGGGGGGTGCAGGGGGGCGGAGCCCCCCGCCGAGGCGCAAAGCGCCGAGTTTTGATTTATTATTTTCAATAATGAATCATTGGAATCGACAAACAGAAAAAATTTTAACCCTCCTCAAAATTTGATGTTTAACGTTTTAAGGTAACGTAGAAACCGAAAATCGAATAAACAATTTTCCGTCCGTCCGCCATACGCGGCACTTTTCTTACCAACCATGGACTGATTTGGTTGAAATTTGGTATATGGGCTCCATTGGGGGTCTAATTGTGTCTCGAAGTTTTTCATTGATATCAGTTACTTTTAAGGAGTAAAAGTTAAGGGTTGACATTTTCAAAAGTACGCTAGCTCGGGAACTCTCGAAACAAAGGTATTGTTTTTTCACCAATTGAAGATAGTATTGAATTTTTAGAAATATTAGAGACCACGCGGAGCTTTGTAGGACAAACCGTTCGCTCCCTACGAGAACTTGAGGGGTTTCCTTCGTTTTATAACAGAAACTCCTGTAAGGAACTCTATTTTTCGAATCGAGTGTGAAGAGTTTATTTCTTCCGAATAAACTTGATTGAGAAGGTGTGAAGGTAATTATGTAGTAGGTACCTACCTACTTTTGTTACTTACCAACCATAGGTACTTGCTACCTAGCAAGTACCTATGGTTGGTGAGTAACAAATTAAAAAAAAATAGTGACAATGGCAAAGTTGTGATCCCTGCAGACGAGTAAAAAAAAAAACTTTTTTCTTGGAATTTTTTAAAGAATATTTTTCTTAGAACTTATTTAAAAATAAGTCAATGTGTTTCTCTGCGTTACAAACATCTGAACTCTACCATAAGAAAAAATTATATCAGTCACATGAATAGGGTGCTGTTCCAGGACGTAAACGTCGTGCTAACAATGATACAACAATACTGAAGACTAGCTTGTCCATTTTCTCCACCTCCATTTAAGTACACAGGACTAGTCAGAAACCTACCAAAAATCTTAAATTGATGGAAAAACAATACCTTTCTAAAAAACTTCTTTGAGATAGAGCGTTTTCAAAATTTCAACCCTTAGAAGTGACCTACACCAACCAAAATCTTCGGCGCACAACTAGACCCTAAAAGGCCCCTATACCAAATTTCATCAAAATCGGTCAATGCTGGGTGACGAAAGAGCCGAGTACGGCGGACGGACGGCCTAATTTTTATTCGATTTTTGAATTCCACCTACCTTGAAACGTAAACCAACAAATTTTGAGGGGGGTTAATTTTTTTTCTTGGTCGTTTCCAAAGGTTTGTTATTGAAAATAATTAACCAAAAAAAGGCGAAAAACTCGGGGATTGAAAATAATGTGGGAGCCAGACGAGTAAAGATCTGATAATGAGAGAAGCGCAAACCTCAGAGGTAGAAGTTCAACAATCCCCGTTCGTAGGAGGTTGATCCATAGCGCGGAAAATTCAAGTTGGGCGGGAATCACAAATTTCGTCCACTGGCCACCGTCCATGTTAGGATGACATGACGAGTTTGGTATCAATTCCTGTGTAATTTTTCACGCTGAATCCGTTAGTGATACTTACAAATGATTTTGACGGCTAGAAAGTGGATTTTTTGAAGAAGACCTCCATTCGTAGATATGGTAGTGAGTATAAAGTAACACCTTTCTTTTATTATTTTTCTGTATAGATCATTCGTCTGAAAAGATCACAATTTTACCATTGTAACTCTTTTTACCTGCTACATAATTACCTTCACACCTTCAAAATCAATTTTTTGGAAGAAATAAACGCTACGCATTCGATTCGAAAAATAGGGTCCTTCGTATGAAAATTTTTGGACAGATAATATTTGAACGAGATTAGACCTGTTTGGTGATTCACACTCGTGATTTTGTTTTATCGAAGGAAAAACCTTAAGGTCTCGTAGGGAGCTAACGGTTTGTGTTGCAGAGCTCCGCATGGTCTCTAAAATTTTAAAAATTCTATACTATCTTAAATTGATGGAAAAACCATAGCTTTAAAAAAATCTATATTTTTGAGCTAGGGCGTTTTCAAAATGTCAACCCTTATTTTTCATCCCATAGAAGTGAAGAAACCATGCTGACAATTGGCGAATAATATCAATCGAATAATATGGAAACAATATTTTATTGATGTTAGGAAGCTTTGTGCTACGCCCACAAAGGTAGTAAATTACGTAAACTGATACTACGAGTCCATCCTGCTCGTACATTTGTATTACAGGATTTAATTCCAGATTCGAATAATATGGAAACGATATTTTATTGATGTTAGGAAGCTATGTGCTAGGCCCACAAAGGTAGTAAAATACGTTAATTGATACTACAAACCCCATCCTGCTCGTACATTTATATTACAGGATCTAATTCCAGATTCAAATAATCTGGAAAGAATATAGTATTGATTTTATTGAAGCTATGTGCTACGCCCACTGTTTAGCATATTTATGAATGGGTAGCATACATTCCACTTCATTGGCAGATGTTTTCAATATTATTTATCCAAGAACAATACAAATACGGAGAAATTAAGTTGATACTGACGAAGCCATGTGCTACATCCCTTTGAAAATAAAGGCCTGAATGTATAACCTTGTGAAGTCACTCTCTGAGGCAAATTCGGAGGTCTGATGACCAGTTGGCACCTCAAAAGGACCAGAAGTGCGGTGAAAATCCGAAACGGGAAACGTGTAATATACATATGAACAATTTACATAAATAACGAAAACCTGCGAATATTCTATGTATCCAAAAATGCAATAGCCCAGTGCTCAATGAGTTCGTGGAGACAAGTAGAACACGTTTATGGACTCTTAACATCTTCAAAACACACCCTGTGCATACAGTAGATTGCTATGGTATTTATTGTAATGTAACGAATTGGCACTTCAAGACATTTTTTGAATATTACGTGAATTATATTTTCACACAACTTGTTGATATCACAACACAACACAAGCAAGTTTTAAAGAATAGCGTATAAACTTTTCCTGTACAACACCTGTTGAATAAAGTTACCAATGGGTGTTGAACAGATAATGATATTATCGTTCATCGAGTGAATCAACCTATTTCAGTATTACCTACTGAAAATCGAAAAAAACAGCAATATACGCGTTGGTACTCGATATACGAGTTCGGGGTGACGAAAAGAGTCCTTCTTGAGATTATTTTTCAACCAAGAGGTTGTATAATTTTAACGATTCGTGCTTTGTGCCACACCCACAAGGCTGACTACTCCGTCATACAGCTACGAGTATTATTCCAATTTTCTTAACCACAGCTTTGCTTTTTTTTAAATTCACTCAATAAATTGTACAGAATGAATGGATTTCAAAACTAACTTCAACAAAGAAAATTCAGCAAATTTCAAGAAGTAATGGAACACAATGCCATATTAAAAGAAAGATAATAACGAGAAAGGAGGAATTCTTATCGATTACCTCTTCAACTCTCTCGCAATTCCTGTTCGAGGTTTTCAGAAAAGAGTGAAAATCGATAACTTAGAGTTCATTACCTCGTGACTCGACTTCACGGCCACATGAGTTCGTCCATTGAAAACATGAGGTTGGAATATAACGCATGGCGTACCTAACCATTTGGCAAGGGAAAATCGGCGAATAAAGCTCTCTCATTCAAAGGTTTAGAAGCTCTCTCATTTAGCGGCTGATAGAACCATTAATTATGGATCAATGTCCCTCCCTCATTATTAAACTTCCTGGTCCTTAGGAAGGGAAGTGGGGCCTAATAAACTCGGCCCGATTTTATTTCCTATGTATGATTTTTTCTCTTGAAAATTATATTTTCCCCATTTCTCTCTTATTGGTCCTTTTTGGCAATTACCCATTATTTTTCATGTAAACAACTTGTGAGGGGGGGTTCTTTTCTACTTCTCTTCTACTTTTCTATATTGACACATTTTGCGAAACGTTCTGAGATTGAATTGGGTGAGTTCACCAATTTGGCATTCTCCCACACCCTTGAAAACGGCTGGTTCCAGCCCTCAACTCTGAGGCGCCTTGCCAGCGCTATTCACACTGCAGCGGAATTGACGTCCAGTAAGCTCGAGCTTACTGGACGTCAATTCAGCTGCTGTGTGAACGGAAGCCACTATGCGTTCATATGTACAGCGTATATGTGAAGAACTGTATATGTCATCAGCAAGCGAAATGTGAATATCTGAGTCGGTTAACAAGTATCTCGGCCTTAATTAATGTTGGAATTTCAAAATTTGTTAAAATGACCACTCCTTCAGGGGGACGTCACTTTACCACAACTATGATGAGGACGTCATTTGTACCAAGATGTAAATATATATATATATATATATATATATATATATATATATATATATATATATATATAATATATATAGATAATATAT